>PVKV010027911.1:0-25760 GCA_004027835.1 Alouatta palliata | reverse complement strand
TTATGATCAATGGTGAGGAATTTCCCCTTAAAAATCAAGAACAAGGCCGGGCGTGGTGGCTCATACCTGTAATCCCAGCACTTTGGCAGGCTGAGGTGGGTGGATCACTTGAGGTCAGGAGTTCAAAACCAGCCTGTCCAACATGGCGAAACCCCGTCTCTACTTAAAATACAAAATTAGCTGGGCATGGTGGTGCATGCCTGTAATCCCAGCTGCTTGGGAGGCTGAGGCAGCAGAATCGCTTGAACCTGGGAGGTGGAGGTTATAGTGAGCCAAGATCATGCCACTGCACTCCAGCCTGGGCAACAAGAGCAAAACTCCATCTGAAAAAAAAAAAATCAAGAACAAGAAAAGGATGCCCACTTTTATCACTTCTATTCACCATGTGGTACTAGAAGTTCTAGCCAGAGCAATTAAAAGAAAAAAGAAAGAGCAATAAAAACCAAATGCTAATAAAAGGCATCCAATTTTAAAAGGAAGAAGTAAAATTATCTTTATTCATAGATGTCAAAATTTGTATACAGAAAATCCTAAAGAACCCTCACACGGAACAACTATTAGAGCTAATTAATAAACAAATTCAGCAAGGTTGCAG
Source organism: Alouatta palliata (assembly GCA_004027835.1). NCBI lineage: Eukaryota > Metazoa > Chordata > Mammalia > Primates > Atelidae > Alouatta > Alouatta palliata. Next base: position 25,165 of record PVKV010027911.1, on the reverse strand, counting down.
GATGCAAGCTCAATAAACAGAAATCATCAGTTGTGTTTCCATACACTAGGATTGGGCAATTCAAAAATGAAATTAAGAAAACAATTGCATTTACAATAACATCAAAAAAAATACCTAGGAATAAATTTGACCAAAGAGGCATAAGACACATACACTGAAAACTACAAAAAAATTGCTGAAAGAAATAAGGCCTGGGCAGGTCGCGATGGCCCACACCTGTAATTTCAGCATTTTGGGAAGCCAAGGCAAGTGGATCATTTGAGGCCAGGAGTTTGAGACCAGCCTGGCCAACATGACGAAACCCTGTCTCTATCAAAAATACAAAAATTAAGGCTAGGCGCAGTGGCCCATGCCTGTAATCCCAGTACTTTGGGAAGCCGAGGCGGGCAGATCACTTGAGGTCAGGAGTTCAAGACCAGCCTGACCAACATGAAGAAACCCTATCTCTACTAAAAATACAAAATTAGCTGGGCATGGTGGTGCATGCCTGTAATCTCAGCTACTTGGGAGGGTGAAGCAAGAGAATCGCTTGAACCTGGGAGGCGGAGGTTGCAGTGAGCCAAGCTTGTGCCATTGCACTCCAGCCTGGACAACAAGAGCAAAAGTCTGTATCAAAAAAAAAAAAAAAAAAAAATTAGCCAGGTATGATGGCAAGTGCCTGTAATCCCAGCTACTCAGGAGGCTGAGGCAGAAGAATCCCTTGAACCCAGGAGGCAGAGGTTGCAGTGAGCCGAGATTGCACCACTGCACTCCAGCCTGGATGGCAGAGCAAGACTCTGTCTCGAATAAAAAAAGAAGAAAAGAAAATAGTTTGGCATGGTGGTGCATGCCTGTAATTCCAGCTACTCGGGCAGAGGTTGCAGTGAGCCAAGATCGCACCACTACACTCCAGCGTAGGAAACAGAGAGAGACTCCATCTCAAAAAAAAAAAGAAAAGAAAAAGAAAGAAAAAGAAAAGAAGGTGAGAAGACAACTTTCAGAATGGGAGAATATATTTGCAAAATCACATATCTGACAAGGATCCAGTATCCAGAATATATAAAAAACTATTACAACTCCATAACGAAAAGACATCCCAACTTAAAAATGGGCATAATGCTTGAGTAGACATTTTGCCAAAAAAAATACACGCAAATCACTAACAAGTACAAAAAAGATTTTGACATCATTAGTCACTGAGGAAATGTAAATCAAAACTGCAGTGAGATACCACTTCATACCACTTTCCAAGTCGTGGGATGGTTACAATAAAACAAACGAAACAGGCCGGGCAGTGGCTCCCTGTAATCCCAGCACTTTGGGAGGCTGCGGTGGGCAGATCACTGGAGGTCAGGAGTTTGAGACCAGCCTGGCTGACATGGTAAAACACCGTCTCTACTAAAAATACAAAAATTAGCCAGGCGTGGTGGCGCGAGCCTGTAGTCCGAGCTACTTGGGAGTCTGAGGCAGTAGAATCGCTTGAACCCGGGAGGTAGAGGTTGCAGTGAGCAGAGATCGTGTCACCACCCTCCAGTCTGGGTGACAAGAGTGAAACTTTGTCTCAATAAATACATATACGTATATAACAAAACTGAAAATGTGGCTTTTTTTTTGCGACAGGATCTGCTCTGTCACCAAGGCTAGGGTGCAGTGGTCTAATCATGACTCACTGTAGACTCAAATTCCTGGACTCAGTAGCTCCTCCCACGTCAGCCTCACGGGGAACTTGGACAACAGGCACAGCCTACCATGCCTGGCTAATTTTTTTGTTGTTTTTCAGTAAAGACAAGTTCTCACTATGTTTCCCAAGCTGGCCTCTAACTCCTGAGCTCAAACCATCCTCCCACCACAGCCTCCCAAAGTGCTAGGAGTACAAGCATGAGCCACAGCACCCAGCTGACGTGAGTTATTTAAATTTCAATGTAAGTTAATTAAAATTAAATGAAATTTAGGCTGGGTGCAGTGGCTCGTGTCTATAATCCCAGCACTTTGGGAGGCGAAGGTGGGTGGATTGTTTAAGGTCAGGAGTTCGAGACCAGCCTGGCCAACGTGAGGAAAATACAAAAATTATCCTGGCATGGTGGTGGGTGCCTGTAATCCCAGCTACTAGGGAGGCCGAGGCAGGGGAATCATCTGAACCCAGGAGGCAGAGGTTGCATTGAGCTGAGATTGTGCCACTGCACTCTAGCCTGGGTGACAGAGCAAGACTCCATCTCAAAAACAAACAAAAAAATTAAATTAAATGTAAAATGTTGTACCTCAACCACATTAGCTATATTTCAAATACTCAAAAGCCACATGTGGCTAATGGCTGCTGTATTAGAGAGTGCAGACATAGAATGTCTCCATAATGACAGAAGGTTCTGTTGGGCAATCCTGTTCTAGCTGCTAATATAAGCAAGGGAGTGCTCCTGGAATAAAGGGAAAAGGAATGCTCTCTGCAGACGTCTTCCCTTGGGTGCACTGCCAATTGACATCACTCCTTGCATTACTCCTCAGCTCACCCTCAGGGTCCTACTTGGCTTTCCTGAGCAATCTTGTATTTATTTTCCTATCTGCTGATGGATTGATGCTATTGGCAGTTTGGAAAAGTAGTAATAATTAAAACAGAAGTTAATATATTTTTGTTCTGTACACTATGTATATCCAGGAGAACATTGCCTCATGCCTAATAATCCCTCAATAATCATGTGTTGAATAAATGATTAATACTAATAGTGTCAATATATCAAAAAGATACCAGCACTTATATGTTTATTGCAGCACTATTCACAAAAGCAAAGATACAGAATTGACCAAAGTGTTCATCAATGAATGAATGGATAAAGAAAATGTGATACATATACTCAGTGGAATACTATTCAGCCATAAAAAGAATGAAATCATGACCTTTGGCAGCAACATGGATGGAACTGGGTGAGGGGGTGGTCATTATTTTAAGTGAAATATGCCAGACACAGAAAGTCAAATACCTCGTGTTCTCACTCATAAGTGGGCTCTAAAAAAATATGTCCACTGCCGGATGCAGTGGCTCATGCCTGTAATCCCAGCACTTTGGGAGGCTAAGGTGGGCGGATCACCTGAGGTCAAGAGTTTGAGACCAGCCTGGTCAACATGGTGAAAACCCGTCTCTACTAAAAATACAAAAGCTAGCCAGGCATGGTGGCAAGCACCTGTAACCCTAGCTACTCGGAAGTCTGAGGCAGGAGAATTGCTTGAATCCGGGAGGCAGAGGTTGCAGTGAGCCAAGATGATACCACTCCAGCCTGGGCAACAAGAGCGAAACTCCATCTCAAAAAAAAAGAAAAAAAAAGTGTCCACATGGGCATAGAGAATGGAATGAAAGACAATGGAGACTCGGAAGGGAGATGAGGTGGAAGGGGTGGATGACAAGAACTACTTACTTAATGGGTACGATGTATATTATACAGGTGACTTGACCGTGACTTGACCACTATGCAATCTATGCATGTAATAAAACTGTACTTGTGCCATATACATTTATACAAATAATAATAACAGGGTTTGTCAAGCACATACCATGCGCCAGGTACTGTGCCAACTCCATGCAGCAACACTGTAAGGAGAAAATCACTCCAGGTTTCAGATGAAGAAACTAAGACACAGAGATTAAGAAACACTACAGTTGGCTGGGTGCGGTGGCTCAGGCCTGTAATCTCAGCACTTTGGGAGGTTGAGGTGGGAGGATCCCCTATGCCAATCAGCCTGGGCAACATAAGGAGACCACGCCCCCATCTGTAATAAATTTTTGTTTGTTTGTTTTGTTTTTAGGCCTGGTTCAGTGGCTCACACCTGTAATCCCGACACTTTGGGAGGCCAAGGAGGGAGAATCGCTTGAATCCAGGAGTTCAAGACCAGGCTGGGCATTATAGGAAGACCTCATCTCTACAAAAAAATTTAAAAATTAGCCAGGCGTAGTGGTAACAGCCTGTAGTCCCAGCTACTCGGGCAACTGAGGTGGGAGGACTCCTTGACCTCAGGAATTTGAGGTTGCAGTGAGCTGTTTTCATGCCACTGCACTCCAGCCTGGGCAGCAGACTAAGACTCTATCTCTATTTTTCCTTCCTTTTTCCTTTTTTTTTTTTTCTGAGACGGAATTTCACTATTGTTGCCCAGGCTGGAGGGCAGTGGCACGATCTCAGCTCACTGCAACCTCCCTCTCTCCGGGGTTATCTCTGTTTTTTAAAAAACAGAAAAGAAAAAGCACTACAGTTTGTTTGTTTCTTTTTTGAGGCAGAGTCTTCTCTGTTGCCCAGGCTGGAGTGTAATAGCGTAATCTCAGCTCACTGCAACCTCCACCGCCGGGGTTCAAGCCATTCTCCTGCCTCAGCCTCCCAGGTAGCTGGGACTACAAGGGCCTGCCACCAGGCCCAGTTAATTTTTGTAATTTTTTTTTTATTTTTTTTTTTACTGAAACGGAGCTATTACTGGGAAGAGCTGATGTCTCAGTAATTTTTGTATTTTTAGTGGAGATGGGGTTTCACCATACTGGCCAGGCTGGTCTCGAACTCCTGACCTCAAGTGATCCATCCACCTCGGCCTCCCAAAGTGCTGGTATTACAGACGTGAGCCACTGCGCCCAGGCTGGAGTGCAATGATGTGGTCTTGGCTCACTGCAACCTCCTACTCCCGGGTTCAAATGATTCTCTCACTCAGCTTCCCGAGTACCTGGGACTACAAGTGTGTGCCACCATACCCAGCTAATTTTTTGTATTTTTAGTAGAGATAGGGTTTCACTATGTTGGCCAGGCTGGTCTCGAACTCCTGACCTCATGATCTGCCCGCCTCGGCCTCCCAAAGTGCTGGGATTACAGGCGTGAGCCGTGGCACCTGGCCAGCACTACAGTTTTTAAGTAGAGGAGGCAGAATTGAAATTCAGGAATCTTATTCCAGAACCATAGTCCTTAACTAGGACAATGCACACAATGTAAAAGGGGAATCTTTTATTTTATTTTATTTTTTGAAACAGAGTCTCCCTGTTGCCCAGGCTGGAGTGCAATGGGGTGGTCTCAGCTCACTGCAACCTTCGCCTCTCAGGTTCAAGCGATTCTCCTGCCTCAGCCACCTGAGTAGCTGGGATTACAGGTGCCTGCTACCACGCCCAGCTAACTTTTGTATTTTTGGTAGAGACAGGGTTTCACCATGTTGGCCAGGCTGGTCTCGAACTCCTGACCTCAAAATCCACCAGCCTCAGCCTCCGAAAGTGCTGGGATTACAGGTGTGAGCCACCACACCTGGCCCCAAGGAGAATATTTGAAGTGGAGAAATGAAATCAGTCATTGCAAACTCCCCCAGAAGTCTAGGTTTATGATGCCCTGGGGAGTTCATCTGGGATGTAGGGGTCCGGGGGGAGCAGGAAGCCATCTCAGATAGGGGATGCTTTGAGGCTATGCACGTCTCAGCAGACACAGGGGCCCACAGTTTTTTCTTTCTTGAGAGGCTGGGGAATGGGGGACATGAACAACATCTCTGCAGGGAAGGGAGCACTAGATAAGCTAACCCTAATTTGTTGGGCAGGTTTTTGTGGCCCTGTAAGTCAAGGGTTAATTAGATTCAGGCCTGAGCTTGTGCAAGCCTACATGGGAATGACCTCAAGTCTCTGAATTCTCACAGTGCAGTTTCCTTAAAAAACAGAGTTAGGATGGCTGGTCATGGTGGCTCACACCTGTGATCCCAGCACTTTGGGAGGCCGAGGCAGGCGGATCACCTGAGGTTGGGAGTTCGAGACCAGCCTGACCAACATGGAGAAACCCTGGCTTAAAAAAAAAAAAAAGAAAACAGTAAAAAATAAATAAATTTAAATTTAAATTAAAAAAAAAAAAAAACAGAGTTAGGATGCATGCTGTGACAGCTTCTTCCTCTGCATGGGAATACACCTGTATTGGAAATTCCCGGAATCTGCACGTAGGCTTTAGGCCCCCATAACTAATATGGCATAAGAGATTGATGATAAATGAAGGCTGACTCTTCTCTGCATAAAGGTGATTTCCACATACCTTGGCTCTTCTCGGGGTAACTGTATCTGCCCTGTGTGGGTGACGGGTAGGAGAAAGTGTATACCTGGGTACCCCTGGTCCTCCTGATGACTTGAGGAAGCTGTGAAAGCCATATCTCTTGCTTGTATCCCTCTATAACAACTGGGAGATGCTGGGCACGGTGGCTCACGCCTGTAATCCCAGCACTTTGGGAGGCCAAGGCAGGCAGATCACTTGAGGTCAGGAGTTTAAAAACAGCCTGACCAACATGGTGAAACCCCGTCTCTGCTAAAAACACAAAATTAGCCAGATATCGTGGCACATGCTGGTAATTCCAGCTACTCAGGAGACTGAGGCAGGAGAATCGCTTGAATCCAAGAGGTGAAGGTTGCAGTGAGCCAAGATCCTACCACCGCACTCCAGCCTGAGTGATGGAGTGAGTCTGTTTCAAAAAACTTAAAAAAAAAAAAAAAAAAAAAAAAAAAAACCTCTGGGGGCAACTTGGCCCGTCAAGGGGCCACAGGCAATGTGTGAAAATATTTTTGGTTGTCAATAATGGGGGAAGGGATGCTACTGGCATCTGGCAGGTAGAGACCTGAGCATGTAGTTAAACATTCAACAATGCAAAGGACAGTCTCCCACAAAAGATTGTCCAGCCTCAAATGTCAGTAGTGCCAAGGTTCAGGAACTATTAGACTAAAGTCTGATGTGCCTTTTCTTTTTTTTTTTTTTTTTTTTTTTTAGATGGAGTTTTGCTCTTTTCCCCCAGGCTGGAGTACAATGCTGCAATCTCGGCTCACTGCAATCTCCACCTCCTGGGTTCCAGCGATTCTCCTGCCTCTGCCTCAGCCTCCCAAGTAGCTGGGATTACAGGCGCCTGCCACCATGCCCAGCTAATTGTTTTTGTATTTTTTGTAGAGATGAGGTTTCACAATGCTGGCCAGACTGGTCTTGAACTCCTGACCTCAGGTGATCCACCCGCCTCGGCCTCCCAAAGTGCTGAGATTACAGGAGTGAGCCACCACGCCTAGCTCTTTTTTTTTTTTTTTTTTTTTTTTTTAAGACAGGATCTTGCTCTATCACCCAGGCTGGAGTGCAGTGGCATGATCATAGTTCACTGCAGCCTCGACCTCCTGGACTCAAGCAATCTTCCCACCTCCGCCTCCCAAGTAGCTGGGATTACAGGCGCATGCCACCACACCTGGCTAATTTTTTGTTTTTTGTAGAGATGAGTCTCGCTATGTTGCTCAGGATGGTCTCGAACTCCGAGGCGCAAGTGACCCTCCTGCTTCAGCCTCCCAGTGTGCTGGGATGACAGGCGTGAACTGGTCCTGTTGTGCTTCTCTGATAGCCAGTCCAACCTTGTAATCATAGCTGTGATACTGAAGGCAGATCTTCATCTTGCTCCCCCAGCGTGTGTCCATGTTGCAGGGATAAGAATGTCATTTCTCTACACCCTTGCCACACTGGAGAGTATTTATTAGTTTACCCTCTGCTGGAGGCTAGGTGCTGCAGAAAAGAGCCGACTCCATGAAAACACAATCTCATGAGAGTCCACTAGGGGGCAGCCATCGACAGCATCCACTTGCTACAGTCGCTTAAAATAATGAAACTGAAGCTGGATATCCACAGACAGAAAGAAAACAGACCGTTATCTCACTGCTTATGCAAGAATGAACTCAAAGTGGATTGAAGACTTAAATATAAGACCTGAAACTGTAAAACCACTATAGAAAACATAAGGAGGCCGGTGCGGTGGCTCACACCTGTAATCCCAGCACTTTGGGAGGCTGAGGCAGGCAAATCACTTGAGGTCAAGAGTTCCAGACCAGCCTGGCCAAGATGGTAAAACCTTTTCTCTACTAAAAATACAAAAATTAGCCCGGTGTGGTGGTGGGCGCCTGTAATTCCAGCTACTCAGGAGGCTGAGGCAGAGAATTCCTTGAACCAGGGAGGCAGCGGTTGCAGTGAGCCAAAATTGTGCCACTGCACTCCAGTCTGGGTGACAGAGCGAGATTCCATCTCAAAAAATAAAAATAAAAAAATTCAAAATTCAAAAAAAAACATAAGGAATATAAAGGAGCAAGATAGGCCCAGTGCTGTAATCTCAGCATTTTGGGACACTGAGGCAGGGGATCACCTGAGGTCAGGAGTTTCAGACCAACCTGGCCAACATGGTGAAACTCCCTCCCTACTAAAAATACAAAATTAGCCAGGTGTGGTGTCACATGCCTATAATCCCAGCTATTTGGGAGGCTGAGGCAAGAGAATCACTTGAACCCAGAAGGTGGAGGCTGCAATGAGCTGAGATCGTGCCACTGCACTCCAGCCTAGGCAACAAGAGCAAAATTCCATCGAAAGAAAGAAAGAAAGAGAGAGACAGAGAGAGAGAGAGAGGAAGGAAGGAAGGAGGGAGGGAGGGAGGGAAGGAACAAAGGAGAGAGAAAGAGAAAGAGAGAAAGAGAAGTAACACCTCTGTGACCCTCCTGTCTTCAGAGCAAGGGGCAGTATATTATGGGCCCACACATCCCAGATCATTGGAGCAATCTGAGTTGGAGTATGGTTTTGGTTTCTGTGTGTGTTGATAAATAAAATACTGTCAGCATGACCTTGGAAAGGTCGCTTCGCCTCAGTTCTCATTTATAAAGCTGAATGGCAATGATCCTTTCCTTGCAGGGTTGTGCAGAAGTTGAATGAGATAGCACAGTGATGGTCAGTGTTTCTGTGGTACCTACACTGTACAGGCACTGCTGCTCAGATACTTTATTCCCTGCAACAGCTCATGGTTGAGGTCCTGTGATCATCGGCTCCGTCTGATGGTGAGGACACCAAGGCACAGTGAGTTTACATGACTTGTTCAGTACCCTTCATGGAGTACGTGGTGGAGCTGGGATTTGAACCAAGGCCGTGTGGTGCCTGCATCTGTGCACCTAATCATGTGCAACCTAGAGTGTGGGTTTTTGTTTTGTTTTGTTTTGTTTTGTTTTGTTTTGTTTTGTTTTGTTTTAAGAGTCAGTGTCAGGCCAGGTGCAGTGGCTCATGCTTGTAATCCCAGCACTTTGGAAGGCCGAGGAAGGCGAATAGCTCAAGTTCAGGAGTTCGAGACCAGCCTGGACAACATAGTGGGACCTGTCTCTACTAAAAATACAAAAATATAGCCAGGCATGGTGGTGCACACCTGTGGTCTCAGCCACTTGGGACGCTGAGGCAGGAGGATCACTTGAACCCAGGAGGCGGAGGTTGCGGTGAGCTGAGATCACATCTTTGCACTCCAGCCTGGGTAACAGAATGAGACCCTGTCTCAAAAAAAAAAAAAAAAAGAGCCAGAGTCTTGCTCTGTTGACCAGGTTAGAGTGCTAGAGTACAATCTAGCACTCTAGATTGAGTGCTAGATTGAGTGCTAGATTGAGTGCTCTGTTGACCAGGCTAGAGTGCTGTGGTACAATCAGCTGACTGCAGTTTCAAACTCCTGGGCTGATGTGATCCTCCTGCCACAGCCTCCCAAGTAGCTGGGACTACAGGCATGCGCTACCATGCTCAGTCAAATGCGGTGTTTCTTCATCCTGGCTCTGCATCAGAATCACCTGGACTTCCCTCAAAGACCTGCTGAATCAGAATCTCCAGCCTCTGTATTTGAAAAACTCTCCATGCCTTGGCACTGAGTCAGTGCTGAAATATGAACATCCTTTCCTCCCCATCTCCCCTTTCCTGATTCACAGAGGAGGATTGCTGCTACCAGCCTCTTCTGGGCTCTTGACCAAGCTGCAGGCCTAGATTATTAGGGTAACCTCTGACCCATTCCTGACAGATCTATGTCACCAGCCTGAGCGACAGGTGGAACAGGCTCCAGGAGCTTCAACAGGAAACGGCTGCCCCTTGGATCATCCTTCCCTGCCTGACTGAAGCTGTAACTCTGGTCATGTGGCCACTGGCCAAGATGCTATGAGCCATAGTGTGTATCATCCAGTCTCTACCTTCTAAATAAACCACACCTGGCAACCCCAAGCTCTCCTGACCCTCTGCAAGTTCCTGGAACCTCCCAGGATGCTCTTGATGATAATTACATTTCAATTGTAGCTTGAATGACTTAGGAACCCATGATACCAACCATACTGAGAATCCTGAACATTATAATAGGAATGTCCTGAGTTCTCATATCCTTCTAGGACATTCCCTTCTCAAATCTAAATTCATTCACCTGGCTTTATGGTCCTACACTATCTGACCCCTGCTCATCTGTCAGGCCTAAGCCCTACCACTCCCCACAACCCAAACCCCAATAACCACACTTCATTCAGCCACATTGGCCTTTTGACTCTCCCCTCCCCCTCCCCCTTTTTTAGAGGCAGAGTCACTCTGTCACCCAGGCTGGAATTCAGTGGCATAATCAAAGCTCATCTCAGCCTCGACCTCCTGAGCACAAGCGATCCTCCCCACCTCAGCCTCCAAAGTAGCTGGGACTACAGGCAAGCACCAACATGCTCAGTTAATTTTTTAGTTTTTATTTTGTAGAGATAGGGTCTCACTATGTTGCCTAGGCTGGCCTCAAACTCCTGAGCTCAAGCGATCCTCCCATCTCAGCCTCCCAAAGTTCTGGGATTGCAGATGTAAGCCACTGGATCAAACCTCAGGCCCTCGGCACTTGCTGTTCACCCTACCAAGAAAGTTTTTCCCCTAGAACTTCCCACAGCTAGCTCTTGTTGATAAATGTCAAGTCAAATGTCACCTCTTCACAGAGGCCTTTTTTAACAACCCAATGTTTTCACCCTCGCTCTCTGCCTCCCCATCACTCTCCATCTCACTACTTTGCTTTATTATCTCCCCAGCACTTATCACATTCTAAAGTTGTTGTCAGCCAGGCACGGTGGCTCATGGCTGTAATCCCAGCACTTTGGGAGCCTGAGGTGGGCGGATCACCTGAGGTCAGGAGTTTGAGACCAGCCTGGCCAACATGGTAAAACCCTGTCTCTACTAAAAATACAAAAATTAGCAAGGAGTGGTGACCGGTGCCTGTAACTCCAGCTATTCAGGAGGCTGAGGCAGGAGAATCGCTTGAACCCAGGAGGTGGAGGCTGGAGTGAGCCAAGATCGCACCACTGCACTCCAGCCTGGAAGACAGAGGGAGACTCCATCCCAATAAAAGAAAAAAGAGGGTCCTTGAATAACACATGGTTTTATTCAACATTGGTGGTTTCACCATAACTCAATCGCCAAGCGGGGCCGCTACCTGGAATTTGCATACTCTCCCTGCATCTGCGTGGGTTACCTCACTAGGTTTCCTCCTACATCCCAAAGCTGTGCACTTTCGGTGCATCGGGGCATCTACGTGGTCCCAGTGTGAGTAAGTGTGTCTGTGAGTGTGTCTTGTAATGGAATATGTCTTGCTGGGATGGGGTCCAACCATGCACCCTGGGCTGCCAGGACAGGCTCAGGCCACCTGATACCCTGAACTGGAATAAGCAGGAAAATAACAATCTTACTTGTTTTTCTTAATCTTTCTTACAAATCTGTATAGCTCACATTCATTTCAATGTTTAATATGAGAAGTGTGTTGGTCTTTATTTAGAAGTTTGGTGATGTTTTGTGACCAGAAATATGCCATAGGAACTTAACTCTTGTTAATATCAATAAACCTATGGTAAAACTGGTTTTGTTATGTGTTGTTTCACTTCAAGTCACAATTTCCAATAACATGTTAATGACCTTAAGTGAGGACTTAGTGTACCTGAGATGAGCACTGGTGTGACAGACACTATCAGGGGCACCTAATGAGGGGGACAGGTGAGCTCACCCCCTGAGTTTGAACCCTGGCTCCATCATTGTTAGCAGGGGCCCTGGACCCATCTCTGGGGTATATAACCTGAGGCTTCCCTCTGTGAACTCCGGTTTTCTTCCTCTGTAAAATAGGGAGAAGAATCAGGCCTCCTTTACCAGGTCATCATAAGGATAGATGAGATTGTACCTGTTAAGCCTGTAGTACAGCACCAGGCCTATAGGACCAGCAACCCCAGATGGAGAACTGGGGAGAGGAAAGTAAGGCAGACGTTTGCAGGGAGGATCACTCACAAAGCCTGAGAGATGACCCAGGTAAGCAAAGGCTTCCCCGTGTGTACTTCTTCCAGGGATGCTCAGCAGTGCGAGGGGAGAGTGTGTAAGCAAAGGCTTCCCCGTGTGTACTTCTTCCAGGGATGCTCAGCAGTGCGAGGGGAGAGTCCAGGCCAGCACTCTGCTTTAATATATTAAGCTCGTCACTGCTGCAGAAGCCAGACAGAACCACTTATCAAGAGTCACACAATAACTCCCCAACCTCTGTCACGAGCTCAGGTAAGGCGCAGGTGAGGCAGACAAGGTCTGTGCCCTCTGGGAAATTGATCCTGAAGCAGAGACAAGATAAAAACAAAGAAAATAGGAGACTCTCTGGCGCAAGTGGGTGTGTTGGTCTGTTTACAGAGGGCCAGCTCTGCTCCTGGCAGCTGGGGATGAGGGGGTCCCTTCTCCATGGGAAACGTTAGTGGCAGGCAGTAAAATGGAGTCACTGGGGTAGTAGAAACACTACTCTTCCCAGCAAGACACATCCCATTTTCTTGGGGGTTTTGATGTTGTTGCTTTTTTTAGACAGAGTCTCACTCTACCCAGGCTACAGTGCAGTGGCAAGATCACAGCTCATTGCAACCTCCACCTCCTGAGCTCAAGTGATCCTCCCACCTCAGCCTCCCAAGTAGCTGGGACTACAGACATTGCACCATCATGTCCGGCTCATTTTTGTATTTTTTGTAGGGACGGGGTCTCACTGTTGCCCAAGCTGGTCTCAAACTCCTGGGATCAAGTACTTTGGCCTCCCAAAGTGCTAGGATTACAGGTGTGAGCCACTGTGCCTGGCCTCTTGTTTTGTTTTGTTTTTTTTTATACCTTTACTTTTTTTTTTTTTTTTTTTTGGAGAGACAGACATCGTCTCACCTTATTGCCCAGGCTGGTCTTGAACTGGTGTCAAACAATCCCCCACCTCAGCATCCCAAAGCACTGTTTTCACAGGCATGAGCCGCCGCGCCCAGCTCACATCCATTTTAAATGATGGCTCCTGTGTGACCTCGAGCATGTGACCTCACCTCTCTGAACTTCATTGCCTCATCTATAAAATGGGGATGATATTGGGATGGATTCACAGTGTTGCTGGAAGGATTTAAGAATTCAGTGCAGTGGCGGTGAGAATTCAGTACAGGCGGTGGCTCACGCCTGTAATCCCAGCACTTTGGGAGGCCGAGGCAGGTGGATCACGAGGTCAAGAGATCGAGACCATCCTGGTCATCATGGCGAAACCCCGTCTCTACTAAAAATACAAAAATTAGCTGGGCATGGTGGCACGTGCCTGTAGTCCCAGCTACTCGGGAGGCTGAGGCAGGACAATTGCTTGAACCCAGGAGGTGGAGGTTGCGGTGAGCCGAGATCGCGCCATTGCACTCCAGCCTGGGTAACAAGAGCTAAAACTCCGTCTCAAAAAAAAAAAAAGAATTCAGTGCAGTAAAAAGTGCTTGGCTCAGGGTACAGTGAACGGAAAATGCTTGGTAAATGCAGGCATTTGTTGTTTTGTTGGTGTTAGGTTTACCAAGTTGGAAGCACTTCAGAGAAATATCCCTAGCACTTGCCACACGAATTTACTTCCCAAACAACAATGGAGTGGTGCTTGTGTACCAGGCACGGTCATTAAATTGCTTTAACAACTCTACGAGGGAACGAGCTCGGTGGCTCATGCCTATAATCCCAGCACTTTGGGAGGCCAAGGTGGGAGGAACGATTGAACTCAGGAGTTTGAAACCAGCCTGGGCAACATAGTGAGATCCTATCTCTACTAAAAATAAATTAGCTGGGTGTGGTGGCATGAGCCTGTGGTCCCAGCTACTTGGGAGGCTGAAGTGGGAGGATCGCTTGAGCCCAGGAGGTCAAGGCTGCAGTGAGCTGTGATTGCGCCACTAGACTCCAGCCTGGGTGACAGAGCAAGATCCTGTCTCAAAAACAAAGCAAAACAAAACAAAACAAAAACAGCTGTATAAGGAAGGCACTTTTGTCATCTTTCATGTTTTTACACATAACATAAAACTTATTCTCGTAACCATTTTTAAGTGCACAGTTCAGTATTATTAAGTATACTTACATTGTTGTGCAACAGATCTCTAGGACTTTTTTGTCTTGCAAAACTGAAACTATATTTTTTGAACACCATTTCCCCATTTCCCTCTGCCCCACCCCCCACTGCCAGTCCCTGGTAACCACTGTTCTACTTTCTGTTTCTAGGAAGGGACTATTTTAGCCTTGTTTCACAAATCAAGAAACCAAGACCAGCTACATAATTTGCGGACTCAGAGTAAAATGAAAATGTGTTCAAAAAAAACAATTTTTTTTTTCTGAGACGGAGTCTCACTCTGTCTACCCAGACTGGAGTGCAGTGGGTACAATCTCGGCTCACTGCAACCTCCACCTCCAGGGTTCACACGATTCTCCTGCCTCAGCCTCCCAAGTAGCTGGGATTACCGGGCACCCGCCATCACGCCTGGCTGATTTTTGTATTTTTAGTAGAGATGAGGGTTTCACCACGTTGATCAGGCTGGTCTCGAACTCCTGACCTCAAGTGACTCGCCCACAAGGACCTCCCAAACTGCTGGCATTACAGGCATGAGCCACTTTGCCCGGCCCCCAGTGTTTAAAATGCTATGAAGAAGGTCAAGACAGCAACAATAGAGCATTAACCAAAGCACAGAGCCCTTCTGAATAGTCACACAGGGCCCATGAAGCAGACCCTGAAGAAAACCACAGGCCAAAGAAGCTATATAACCTTCCCAAGGTCACACAGCAAGTGTTGGAGCCAGGATTCAAGCCAGGATTCAAGGCCAGCCTCTAAAATGATGCAATTCCCTTTACTTATTGAAAACTCCCTGCAGGCAGGGGCTTTGATCTGATCACCGCTGATTGCTTGGCACCCTCTCAGGGCCTGTCACACATTGGTACTCGTGACATATTTCACGTTTGGAGGAATGAATGAATAGGTCACATTCACCCAAGAGCCAAGTGGCTTCTCAGAGATTCTCTTCCTTTGCCTTGGCTCTGGCACAAGTAGCATTCCTATTTCTGCCCCTCCTTCATGTTTATTTAAAGCCTTGAATGCCTAGCAAAAGCAAGACTGGTGTGCCTGTCTACATCGAATGGCCACACGCCGGACACTTTTATGAGGCTTCACCTCTCCAGAGCATTCCTGGTCTCTGAGTCCAACTTTTATGGGGTGGAACGAAGCTAGGAGACATGAGATAATGGAAGGTCACTGGTGGTATCCTTGACTCTTGGCTATCAGACTCCAGCTCACCTGAAGTCTGACGGCCAAGTCCCTGGTCTGATCCTAACACAAGGGAACTACAAGCAACTTACTAACGTAGAAGCAAAAAAATGGGTTTTGTTTATGGTTATGGCATTAAGTGAAAAAACATCCAATGCTGCCAGGCTCAGGAGCTCAAGCGTGTAATCCCAGCACTTTGGGAGGCAGAGGCAGGAAGATCCCTTGAACCTAGGAGTTTGGGACCAGCCTGGGCAATACGGTGAGACCCCATCCTTACAAAAAAATTTAAAAATTAGCCACGAGTGGTGGCATGTGACTATGGTCCCAGCTAACAGGAGGCTGAGGCAGGAGGATCACTTGAGCCCAGGAGGCTGAGGTTACAATAAGTTGTGTTTGTGCCACTGCACTCCAGCCTACACAACAGAGCAAGACCTGTCTCAAAACACACACACACACACACACACACACACACACACACCACCAGCTAATGCCATAACCCTAAATAACTAGATTAGTCAAGATTAATTAATCAGAGTAATCTAATTAGACTAATCTAATTAGACTAATCTAATTTTAACTAGATTTAGGGAGCTAGCTTAATTCTTGTTTCTTTGAAAGGAACTACATTTTTCTGTCTGAATGTTTATAAGATGCTTTGCTGGCAGTCGGGGTAGCAGGGGGAGAAATGGAAACTCAGGAACACGAAAATCAATTAATCATAATCCTAATGTCATAACACCTCATCATCATTGCCCTGGGCATGACTCTCTGTGAGTTTCATTATTTTTTCTTTTTTTTTTTTTTTTTCTTTATTTATTTATGGTAAAATAAGGCACATTTGTGAACCCACTTACTCACCCAAGAATAACATCATTACCAAAAACTCATGTCCCTGAGGGGGGTGTGGGGGTGGGTGGTTTCCCCCTAGCTCATCTTTCCATCTCAGAGGTAATCGCCATCCTGAATTTTGTTTTGTTTTGTTTTGTTTTTTGAGACAGAGTCTCACTCTGTTGCCCAGGCTGGAGTGCAGTGGTGCGATCTCAGCTCACTGCAACCTCCACTTCCCCGGTTCAAATGATTCTCCTGCCTCAGCCTCCCAAGTAGCTAGGATTACTGGGGTGTGCCACCATGCCAGGCTAATTTTGTATTTTTAGCAGGGATGGGGTTTCGCCATGTTGGCCAGGCTGGTCTCGAACTCCTGACCTCTAGAGATTCGCCTGCCTCAGCCTCCCAAAGTGCTGGGATTATATGTGGGAGCCACCGCCCCCAGTCCCTGAATTTTGTGTTTTTTAGTCACCCTTTTAAAGAAGAATTAAGGTCTAAGTGCCACGATTCTTGCTTGTAATCCCAACACTTCCAGACGCCAAGGCAAGAGGATCCCCTGAGGCCAGGAGATCAAGACCATCCTGAGCAACATAATGAGACCCCTGTCTCTAAAAAAAATAACAAATTGAAAAGATGTATTAAGTATATATGCCTACCTAAATAGTGTATTGCTCAGTTTTATGTGTCTTTGAAATTCATTAAAAAGTTATGTCTTCTTTGGATACCTGCCTTGTTGACCGAGAGGAGCTACAAATACTCCATCACGGCTATTACATGTAGCTTTATTTTATTTATTTCACTGATGTAGGATATTTTATTTATTTCACTGCTGTAGGACAATATGGATCTATTCATTTTCTTGTTGATTTTTTTTTTTTTTTTAGACAAGCTATCGCTCTAGCACCCAGGCTGGAGTACAGTGGCATGATTATACTTCACCACAGCTTCGACCTTCTGGGCTCAAGCAATCATCCCACTTCAGCCTCCCAAGTAGCTGGGACTACAGGCATGCACCATCATGCTTGGCTAATTTTTGTATTTTATTTTATTTTTAGTTTATTTTTTTGAGACAGAGTTTCACTCTTGTTGCCCAGGCTGCTGTGCAATGGCATGATCTTGGCTGACCACAACCACTGCCTCCCAGGTTCAAGCAATTCTCCTGCCTTAGCCTCCCAAGAAGCTGGGATTACAGGCATGTGCCACCACCACTGGCTAATTTTGTATTTTTAGTATAGTGGGTGTTTCTCCATCTTGGTCAGGCTGATCTCAAACTCCCAACCTCAGGTGATCCGCATACCTCAGCCTCCCAAAGTGCTGGGATTACTGGTGTGAGCTACCACACCCAGCTAATTTTTGCATTTTTTTTTTCTTTTCCTGTTTTCAGACAGGGTATCACTCTGGGTCTTGCTATGATGGACTTAAAAAAAAAATTAGCCAGGCATGTTGGCATATGCCTGTAGTCCCACCTACTAGAGGAGGCTAAGGCAAGAGAATTGCTTGAGCCCAGTAGTTCGAGTTTACAGTGAGCTATGATTGAACCACTGAACTACCGTACTCCAGCCTGGATGACAGAGAGAAACTGTCACCAAAAAAAAAGTTAACATGAAATTCCAAAATCAGTGCTGTTGGCAGAATACTGCAGGTTACCTTTGGAGGAAATGATTTGCAGTGAATTGTTACACATTTTTTATTATTATTTGAGACAGAGTCTTGCTGTGTGGCCTAGGTGGGAGTACAGTGCCATGATCTTGGCTCACTGCAACCTCTGCCTCCCAGGTTCAAGCAATTCTCATTCTTTAGCCTCCCAAGTAGCTGGGATTACAGGCATGCACCATCACACCTGGCTAATTTTTGTGTTTTTAGTAGAAATAGGTTTTGCCATGTTGCCCAGCTGCACTCGAACTCCTGACCTCAAGTGATCCACCTGCCACAGCCTCCCAAACTGCTGGGATTACAGGCATGAGCCACCATACCCACCTGAATTATTATACTTGTAATGCAAAAAACACAGTTGACTATTTGGAAAAAAAAAAACCAAAAAACGTTAATCCATGAGAAAACAGCAGACTTATCAAATGACAGGTACTGAGACATTTGGATATCCATATGTGGAAAGTAAAATGAAACAGAACCCGCAGTTCATGCCATAAACAAAACTCAACTCAGCTAGACAAAAGAATTAAATATGAGTGGCAAACTCAGAAGCTTTTAGAATAGACTAAATGCACTGCCTATAAAGAAAGGTCTTTTAAATCTGACATTATACTTAAACACTTCTATTCATCAACATATATCTAACAACTAAAAAATACAACTAACAATTAAAAAATTTTAAAGGCATGATGGACTTGGAAAAATCACCATTCTGCAACTGTCATAGTAATCATTGGTTCAGGCAGGAATCTTCAATGAATGCTAGACTTGTGAATAAAAAATTTATGAGGAACAAAATCTTTAAATAGTCTCAAAGTGGTGGGGCACGGTGGCTCACACCTGTAATCCCAGCACTTTGGGAGACTGAGGCGGGCGGATCACCAAGTCAGGAGTTGAAGACCAGCCTGGCCAACATGGTGAAACCTCGTCTCTACTAAAAATACAAAAAATTAACTGGGCGCAGTGGCAGGTACCTGTAATCCCAGCTACTTGGGAGGCTGAGACAGAAGAATCACTTGAACCCAGGAGGTGAAGTTTGCAGTAAGCCGGGACAGCACCACTGCACTCCAGCCTGGGCAACAGCAGGAGACTCCATCTCAAAAAAAAAAAAAAAAAACTCAAAGGATCTCCCTACAAATTACTTATTAATTACAAAGGGGTAGTATCTGTCTAGTGGATAAAACCAGCAAAAACAACCTTATTTAAAAATCAAAAGAGATTGGGCATGGTGGCTCATGCCTCATGCAAATTTAATGATCTAATTGCAATGTGTGATCCAGGATTGGATCAAAGACCAGGAAAAAAAAAAAAAGATAAGTTATAGTATCAGGTGGCAAAATTCAAATCTGAGTGTGGATTGGATAACAGTCCTGTATCAATATTACAGGTCTGAATTTTGATAAATATAATGTGTAAGAGAAAATGTCTTTGTTCTCAAAATCCCAAACTTTGAGAGGCCAAGGCAGAAGGATTGCATGAGCCCAGGAGTTTGAGGTTGCAATGAGCTATGATTGTGCCACTACACTCCAGCCTGGGCAACAAAAGGAGATCCTGTCTCTGAAAAGAAAAAAAAATTAAAAATAACATCATCGGCCGGGTGAGGTGGCTCATGCCTGTAATCCTAGCACTTTGGGAGGCCAAGGTGGGCGGATCACATGATATCAGCAGTTTGAGACCAGCCTGGACAACATGGTGAAACCCTACCTCTAAAAAAAAAAAATTAAATTAAATTAAAAATAAAATTACATCATCAGTAATGAGTAGCCATCATGTATTCTCTGCTGCAATGATGCCCAGAGTAGGACTCATCAATTCTGTGTTTTTTCTGCCATATATTCAAACCCTAAATCCAATTATGAGGAAACACTAAACCAAATCAAGAGACATAAATATAAATGAATTATCCTATATTCTTCAAAAATATCAAAAGACTACCGGGTGCAGTGGCTCAACCCAACACTTACAGAGTCTAAAAAGGGAGGATCGCTTTAGGCTGAGTTCAAGACCAGTCTGGGCAACACAGCAAGACTCCCTGTCTCTACAAAGAAATTAAAAATTAGCCAGGCATGGTGGCACATGCCTTGATCTGAGCTACTAGGGAAGCTAAGGAAGAAGGATCACTTGAGCCAGGGAGTTTGAGGCTGCAGTGGTCATGCCACTGCACTCCAGCCTGCACGACAGAACGAGCCCCTGTCTCAAAAAAAAAAAAAAAAAAGTTCAGAAGAAAAAGGCTAACAAAATGTTTTAGATTAACGGAGATTTGAGAGTCACGGCAACTAACCGCAATATGTGATCCAAGATTGGCTCAAAGACCAGAAGAAAAAGAGATAAATTACATTAGTGGGTGGCAAAATTTGAATCTGAACTGTAGAGTAGATAATAGTTGTCTATCAATGTTTGGATTTTGATAAATGTAATGGATTTTGATAAAAGTAATGTTTAAGATAAAATGCCTTCTTTGGGAGGCTGAGGTGGGCGGATCACCTGAGATCAGGAGTTCGAAACCAACCTGACCCACACGGAGAAACCCCGTCTCTAAAAAAATAAAAAATAAATTTAAAAAGATAAAATGCCTTTGTTCTCAAGAAATATACATGAATTTTTTTTAGGGATAAAGAATGATGTCACATGGTATCTACAAAATCCTTTCACAGAGATCCAGATATACCAGTATAAAGAAAAATAGGGGACAAATGGTTAAAAAAAGAATTGGGGCCAGGTGAGGTGGCTCACACCTGTACTTCCAGTACTTTAGGAGGCTGAGGCGGTGCAGAGCACCTGAGATCAGGAGTTTGAGACCAGCCTGGTCAACGTGTCAAAACCCCATTTCCACTAAAAATACAAAAAATTAGCTGGACATGGTGACTCATGCATGTAGTCCCAGCTACTTGGGAGGCTGAGATATGAGAATTACTTGAACCTTGGAGGCGGAGGTTCCAGTGAGCCCACATCATGCCATTGCACTCCAGCCTGGGTGACAGGGTGAGTCTCTGTCTCAAAAAAGAAAAAAAAAAAGGGAATGGGACAAGATGAGGCACGGTGGCTCATGCCTGTAATCCCAGCACTTTGGGAGGCTGAGGCGGGGGTATCACTCAAGCCCAGGAGTTTGAAACCAGCCTGGGCTACATAGAGATCCCATCTCTACAAAAAAAAAAAAAAAATTACCTGGGTGTGGTGGCTTGAGCCTATAGTAGTCCCAGCTACTGGAGAGGCTGAAGTGGGAAGATTGCTTGAGCCCAGGAGGTCAAGGCTGCAGTGACCTGTGATTGCGCCATTGCACTCCAGCCTGGGTGACAGAGCAAGATTCTGCCTCCAAAAAAAAAAAATGTAAACAATTGCCGAATCTAAGTAAAGGGTAAATGGGGGTTTCTTATGTTCTTGCAATTTGTCTGTAAGTGTGAAATACTCCAATTTGAAAAGGCTGTATGATTTTACCTATGTGATTCAACTATATGACATTCTACAAAAGGCAAAACGCTGGAGACAGTGAAGAAATCAATGACTGCTTGGGGTTTGGGGTGGGAGGGAGGATTGGGGAAACAGTTGCATAGGATGACAGGGTGCTATCTTTTTTTTTTTTTTTTTTGAGATAGAGTTTCACTCTTGTCACCCAAGCTGGAGTGCAATGGCATAACCTCAACTCACTGCAACCTCTGCCTTTCAGGGTCAAGCAATTCTCCTGCCTCAGCCTCTCTGAGTAGCTGGGATCACAGCATGCACCACCACACTCAGCTAATTTTTGTATTTTTGGTAGAGACAGGGTTTCACCATGTTGGCCATGCTGGTCTCAAACTCCTGACCTCAGGTGACCCACCTGCCTCAGCCTCCCAAAGTGCTTCAATTACAGGAACGAGCCACTGCGCCTGGCCAGCGACACCATTTTAAAACAGACTCATCTTAAAACTAGCAAGACACATTCCTTGCTGGTCACGGCTCATGGTCATAAGATGTTTACAACAGAGGAAACAGCTTAGGTAAAGCATGCAAGGACAAACTCCTCCAATAACAAAATGTCCAGATATCACGATATCTCATAACAATATATGCTTTTATAATCATTATAGTCATGCCTTGATGCACTTACCCACTAAAATGCCAAAGATAACTTTCTTTTTTCTTTTTTTTTTTTTCATATCAAAGGAGATTTCAGTGCTAAGGATAACTTTCTTGAAATCAACAAAGTAATAAATTTTGTTACGCTGTCAGCCCACTAGCACATGGACGTAGCTTAGCTTTTACACAGATAAGACCCCGATATAAGAATAGTTTAAAACAAAGACAGTGCATTCCTCCTCTTGCTTTCTGAGGACACCCTACTCTGTAACGGAGTAGCATTCAATACACTATCTCTTCTGACTGCACTCTGAGACTCACCCTGAATTCTTTCCTATGCCAGATCCAAGAACCCTCTCTTGGGGTCTGGATGGGGACCTCTTTGTCCAGCAATAAGAAGGAGGGATGAGCAGGAAGAACTCAGGCTTTAAAGGTGGACATATGTCACTCTACATTTGCCAAAATCCATAGAACGTACAAAACAAAGGGTAACCCCTTATGTGAACTGTGGACTCGAGTTTATAGTGTATAAATGCTGACTCATCAATCATAACAAATAATGTTAATAATAGTGGAAACTGTATGAGGGAGAGGGGTATATGGGAACCCTATATTTTGCACTCAGTTTTTCTGTAAACCTGAAACTGCTCTAAAAAAGAATATATTGTGTACCAACAGAACTTAAACATATAAAAAAAAATTAAACTGAGGCTGGGTGTGGTGACTCACAGACTCAATTTGTAATCCCAGCGCTTTGGGAGGCCAAGGTGGGCAGATCACTTGAAGTCAGGAGTTTGAGACCAGCTTGGTCAACATGGTGAAACCCGTCTCTACTATAAATACAAAAATTAGCCAGGCACGGTGCTGGACTAATCCCAGTGACTCAGGAGGCTGAAGCAAGAGAGTCTCTGGAACCCAGGAGGTGGAGGTTACAGTGAGTACAGTGATTGTGCCACTGCACTCCAGCCTGGGTGACAAAGTGAGACTCTATATATATAAAAAAAATAAAATAAAATAAAAAAAGTTAAACAAAAAAACAACATCAAACCTCAATACATAATTTTTGAGTATAGATATATTGCTATTTCAGAACAATTTGCTGGAAAGACTATACTTTTCCTATTGAATTATATTAACTCATATGTCAAAAATCAACCAACTATAAATATGTACAGGTCTGATTCTGGACCCTCTATGCAGTTTGATTGATTCATAGATATCTCACCAACACTATCCTTTCCTGATTACTGTAGATTTTTGGTAAGTCTTTTTTTAAAATAATAATTGTTTTCTTCTTCCTTTTTTCCTCCCTCCCTTCCTTTTTTTTTTCTTTTTTTCTTTTTTTCCGTTCTGTCACCCAGGCTGGAGTACAGTGGCACAATCTTGGCTCACTGCAACCTCTGCCTCCTGGGTTCAAGCGATTCTCCTGCTTCAGCCTCCCGAGTAGCTGGGACTACAGGTGCATGCCACCATGCCCTGCTAATTTTTGTATTTTTAGTAGAGTCGGAGTTTCATCATATTGGTCAGGCTGGTCCTTAACTCCTGACCTCAAGTATCCACTCGCCTTGGCCTCCCCAAGTGCTGGGATTACAGCCATGAGCCATTTGCCTGGCTCCTTTCTTTCTTTCTTTCCTTTTTTTTTTTTTTTTCTGAGACAAGGTCTGTCACTCAGGCTGGAGTATAGGAGTACAGTGGTGCAATCACAGTTCACTGCAGCCTCTGCCTCCAGAACTCAGGTGATCCTCCTGCCCTCAGCCTCCTGAATAGCTGGGACGACCGGCACACACCACCACATCCCGCTAATTTTTGTATTTTTTGTTTGTTTGTTTTTAGTAGCGACGGGGCTTTCACCATGTTGGCCTGAACTCCTGACCTCAGGTGATATGCCTGCTTCGGCCTCCCAAAGTGATGGGATTATAGGCGTGAGCCACCACGCCCGGCCTTGTTGGTGCATTTTTAAGATTAAATTCAATATACAAGCATAGAACAGTCTCCATGGGACCAGCACAAGCTCAGGCCTGTAACCCCCGCACTTTGGGAGGCCAAGGCGGAAGGATTGCTTGAGGCCATGAGTTTGAGACCAGCATGGGCAGTGTAGTGAGGCTCTGACCCTACTAAAAAACCTAAAAATTAGCTGAACATGTTGGCACAAGCCTGTAGTCCCAGCTACTGAGGCTCCTGAAGCAAGAGGACTGCTTGATCCCAGGAGTTCAAAGTTACAGTGACCTATGATGGCACCATGGCACTCCAGCCTGGGTGACAGAGCAAGACCCTGACTCCAAAATAACACTACTAATAATTAAACAAAAAGAGAATAGCCTCCATGGAATAGATCTCATTCCAACTTCCTGAGCCTGAGTAGTTCACTATAGACAGCAGGCAGGCAGTGCTCCTTGGATCTCCCAATTCTGCTGGCTGGAACTGAACTTTTGACATAAGAAAATAAGTTAGGGGGCCTACTAACTGTCTATGGTTGGTGGTATGAGGCTATAAGGGGTTTGAGAATGACAAAGTTTTGAAATCCTGAGACATGGGAGTGCCAGAATTGCTACATTATGGGAAGCTTAGACAGGAATGCTTCATTCACTGTAGGTATAGTACAAATGGCTTTTTCAGGTTTACAAAAATATTGGTAGGCGAGAGAAATGGCAGAGAGAACAGCTCCATATTACCCAAAGAAAACTGTAAAATTTACAGTTCAGCTCACTGAAGAAAAAAGAAAATAAATAAAAAGAATTTAAAAAGAAAGAAAGAAAGAAAAAGAAAACTGCAGGCTGAGCGCTTGTGGCTCACTCCTGCAATCCCAGCACATTGGGAGGCTGAGGCCGGAGGATCACGAGGTCAAGAGATCGAGAGCATCCTGGCCAACTTGATAATCCCGTCTCCACTAAAAATACAAAAATTAGTTGGGCGTGTTGGCTGGCGCCGGTAATCTCAGCTACTCGGGATAATGAGGCAGGAGAATCTCTTGAATCCGGGCGGTGGAGGTTGCAGTGAGCCGAGATGGCACCACTGCACTCCAGCCAGGCAACAGAGCAAGACTCTGTCTCAAAAAAGAAGAGAAAAGAAAACTGCAAAAAGGAGATTAGTAAAGGAATTTAATGAAAATGGACCAAATGTAGCATTGTGTCAATTAGTCAAGCAACTCAAGTTAATTTCGTCATAGGCTTATTGCGGGTGATGAATGCATTTTGATCTGTGATGTGATATGAAGTGAGGCCTCTGTAAGTGAGAATATCCAGGTTGAACAAAGCTCTGGGAGGATGAGAACAGTTGGACCAATGGACAACATTCTTTCCAAGGGCAGTCCCCCCACTCCTCCCACTCCCAACCCCAT
>PVKV010027910.1:0-25759 GCA_004027835.1 Alouatta palliata | reverse complement strand
CCCCCTGCTGTCCCTCCCCCTTTTCCCCCCGACAGACCCCAGTGTGAGATGCTCCCCTCCCTGTGTCCATGTGTTCTCATTGTTCAACACCCGTCTATGAGTGAGAATATGCGGTGTTTGGTTTTCTGTTCCTGTGTCAGTTTGCTGAGAATGATGGCTTCCAGGTTCATCCATGTCCCTACAAAGGATGCAAACTCATACCAGAGGCAAACATTTTATGACCTTTCATGAATGATTTTTCTATTGCTACATAACAGATTGTCACATAGTGACTTAAAATAATAATTACATAGGTCAGGCAGCTCAGCCAGGTTCTATACTCAGAATGTCACAAGACCAGTATAAATTTCTTCAGGCAATGATGTCTTATCTGGAGGCTTGGGACAAAGACCTGAGTAAGCTTCATTGGATTTCCCCAGTATTAACATCATTATCCCTTTTACTTTGGTCTGTTCAGATTTCCAGGAGAAAGATCATTTTTTTTAATTTTTCCCTAAAAGTTTAGGCTTAGTTAACTACATTTTTAGAAACTCAGAAACCTCAACACACAGTATGCAAATATTCATATAACAACCTGATTTCAGTACAAGATCAACACTCTAAATTATTCATGATATCTGTCACTCCAGACACTACTTTTACTGTAACAGTGAATTAAATCCCTATGGCAGACCAGGGGGGATCAGACTCTGGGTGAGTATGGTAGATATTGGACTTGTTAAACCAAATCTCCACTTTTACTCACACATGCACACACAGGCACACACACACACATGCACACACATACAATCATAACACACTCCTTGTAGGAGGAGACGTCACCCACCTGAGTCTTTTGAGGGATCTGTCAACTAAATTTTGTTGTTCCTTAGCCTTTCCCATTTCTAATATATAATTTGGCTGTATCAGATTTTCTAAATCATTTAGGCTTTGGCATGCCTTCCATCTTTCCCAAGTATGCGTTTCTTGCTCTTGTCTTGTCCTCTTCATCACTGTATATTCCCGAATTTAAGAAAAGTCTCTTTTATTTTCTTTAAGAGGGCATCGAGGAAGAGGTTTGTTAAATATATATGTTGAATCACTATATTTACTTGGAGATCCTTCGTAATTTTAAATAAATATTTTTTGTTGCAGAAAAATTCACTTGGAAATAGTAAAATATAAAGAACATGAATAATAAAATATATAATGCATGAAGAAAAAATGCCATCATAATCCCACTACAAAATAGCAACTTTTAGTAGTTTGTAATACATATTTGTAGATATTTTTCAAAATAAACATTCTAGAGATTGATTCTGTCAAAATGAAGCCACAAGTACATATAAATAAATAGTAGCAAAAAATTGGAAACTATTTGAATATTAATAGGTGAATGAATAATTAAGTTGTGATATGTGCATTAAGAAATGGTATACAGTCATGCACTACGTAATGACATTTTGGTGAACAACAGATTGTATATACGATGGTGATCTCGTAAGATTGTAATGGAGCTGCCCTGTACAGCTATACCATTTTTTTCTCTTTCATACTATATTTGAATGGTACCTTTTTTATGTTTAGATACACAAATACTTACCACTGTGTGACACCTGCCTACAATCCTTAGTATAAAAACATACTATACACCTTTGTAGCCAAGGAGCAATAGACTATACCATATAGCCTAAGTATGTAGTAGGCTAGACCATCTAAGTTTGTGTAAGTACACTCTAGGATGTTTACACAATGATGAAATTGCCTAACTATGCGTTTCACAGAAACTATTCCCATTGCTAGATGATGCTTGTGTGTACAGTCACCAAAAACAATTAGTGTCCTATGCATTCACATAGAAAAATGCCCAACAGGTATCATTAGGTGAAAAAAGATCAATATTTAGAACATAATAAAATGAGTGTAAATGTATTGGTAGATAAATTATACATATATAAAGCTAAGAAAAATTTATATAAAATATAAAAAATTTAGAAACAAATTTTGTCATTATGAATGAAAGCTGAATATATGCACACATACAGAAACATGAATATATGCATGTATGTATGTATATGTTAGTATATGTCTAGTATGGAAGAACATAAAATAATGAGTTATTTTGTGTTTTCAAATTAGGTTTCTAAGCATTATTTCAACACAAGAAAAAAATCTTACAATTACTAACTAGAAAAATATATGTGAATACATAATTTTTTCAGAGAATTTTTAACTATAAAATCAAAGGAAAAAATGTAAAAAAAAAAAAAAACCTCTTTACTCAACTACATGCAAATTAACTCTGATCAAAATCATCCATACATTAAAAGTCACAAATAATAATGAATTAACAGAAATTTTTTTAAAACAGCAAAATAATAATATTCCCAAGCAGGAAAACATATTTGCAAAACTATGACCAAAATTTAGATTATTAACATTTACATGCTTTCCTTCTAAGTCAATAGAATAAATATTTATTTTTCCCATACAAAAATTAATTAGGACAAGAAAAGATATTAAATAAAGAAGATAAGCAAATTTCCTAATTTAGGAAAAATATTCACACAACATTAAAAAGGTATAAATTAAACAAATTAGATATAATTTTCATCCTAAATTGGCAAAAATTAGAGAATTGTAAATAATAAAATTATTGCATATTTTTATGGTTTCAAACTGGCATAATCTTTCTAAATGGCAATTTGGCAATTTAGACAATAACAATGGTATTAATTATGTGTGAATAATGTTAAAAAAATTTATCCTAAGGAAATAAGTATAAAAAACACACATTAGCGCTTTTTTTGCCTAGAAAAGAAAGTATGGAAGAACCTCAATATTTCCACACATTAGAAGGTTGGATATAAAAATTATGGCACATCCATATAATACTGTATAGATATTAAAAGTAAAGATATATATGTATGTATCTCCATGCTTGGCATAGAAGTATAAATTTTTGGTGTGTACTTTATGATACCATTTATATTTTAAAAACTGAAAAGACATTATGTACACTTAATAAAATAACATTAGATAACGTTAATCGTGTTTATCTTCAGTAAAAATATTAGGACATTTTATTTAATTTTTGTTTTTTTCCACTTTTATTTTAGATTTAAAGGATTTGTTACATGGATATGTTGCATGATGCTGAGGTTTAGAAATGGATAATCCTGTCACCCAGATGATGAGCATAGTACCCAATAGGGAGTTTTTCACCCCAGACCACTTTTCCTCCCTCCCACTTCTCGTAGTCCTCAGTGTATGCTACAAGGCTGCAGCAATCAGAACAGCATGATACTGGTACCAAAACAGAGATATAGACCAATGGAACAGAACAGAGGCCTCGGATGTAACGCCACACATCTACAATCAACTGATCTTTGACAAACCTGACAAAAGCAAGCAATAGGGAAAGAATACCCTGTTTAATAAATGGGGTTGGGAAAACTTGCTAGCCATGTGCAGAAAGCAGAGAGAGAGAGAGAAAGAATATCCATGACTCTGAATCACTGAACTCTAGAACCTGTTCAAAAGGTTTCACCTGATTGTGTCAGGCTCATGAAGGAAAATGTATTTTTGATTGTCTTAAAGTCACAGTTGGATATTTATTTAGGTTTTTTTAGGTTGCATAAAATTAATTGTTTGTTACTAAAGCAATTCATGGAATTACTTAGTAATTTCAATTTTAGGAAATTTTCTTTAATGAGACCATGTTTTTAAACTCTCTTTAAAAGATCAGTATCATTAAAATGGTCACACTGCCCAAAGCAATATACAGATTCAAGCATTGATATTCTCTCTCTCTCTCTCTCTCTCTGCTTGTAGTATAGTTTGAAATCATATAGCCTGATGCCTCCAGCTTTGTTCTTTTTGCTTAGGATTGTGTTGGCTATGCGTGCTCTTTTTTGGTTTCATATGAAGTTTAAGGTGTGTTTTTTTTGTTTTTTTTTTTTCCAGTTCTGTGAAGAAGGTTGATGGTAGCTTGATGGGGATAGCATTGAATCTATAAATTACTCCAGGTAGTATGACCATATTCACAATATTGATTCTTCCTAACCATGAGCATGGAATGTATTTCCATCTGTTTATGTCCTCTCTTATTTCCTTGAGCAGTGGTTTGTAGTTCTCCTTGAACAGGTCCTTTACATCCTTTGTTAGTTGTATTCCTAGGTATTTTATTATCTTTGTGGCAAGTGTGAATGGGAGTTTGCTCATGATTTGGCTCTCTGTTTGTCTGTTATTGGTGTATAGGAAAGCTTTTGGTTTCTGCAAACTGATTTTGTATGCTGAGACTTTGCTGAAGTTTCTTATCAGTTTCAGGAGATTTGGGGCTGAGATGATGGGGTCTTCTAAATATACAATCATGTTATCTGCAAATAGAGACAATCTGACTTCCTCTTTTCCTAATTGAATATACTTTATTTCTTTTTCTTGCCTGATTGCTCTGGCTAAAACTTCCAGTACTATTTGAATGGGAATGGTGAGGGAGGGCACCTTTGTCTAGTGCCAGTTTTCAAAGGGAATACTTCCAGTTTTTGCCCATTCACTATGATAATGGCTGTGGGTTTGTCATAAATAGCTTTTATTATTTTGAGATACATTACGCTGATACCTAGTTTATTGAAAGTTTTTAGCATAAAGGGCTGTTGAATTTTGTTGAAGACCTTTTCTGCATCCATTGAGATAATCATGTGGTTTTTGTCTTTGGTTCTGTTTATGTGATGGATTACATTTACACATTTGCATATGTTGAACTAGCCTTGCATCCCCTGGATGAAGCCTACTTGATTGTGATGGATAAGCTGTTTGATGAACTGTTGCAGTCTGTTTGCCAGTATTTTATTGAAGATTTTTGTATCGACATTCATCATGGATATTGGCCTGAAATTTTCTTTTTTAGTTGTATATCTGCCGGGTTTTGGTATCAGGATGATCCCTTTTTTGTTGTTGTTGTTTGGAATAGTTTCAGAAGGATTAGTACCAGCTCCTCTTTGTACATCTGGTAGAATTCAGCTGTGAACCCGTCTGGACCTGGACTTTTTTTGGTTGGTAGACTATTACTTGCTGCCTCAACGTTAGACCTTTTTATTGGTCTATTCAGGGAATCAACTTCTTCCTCATTTAGTCTTGGGAGGGTGTAAGTGGCCAGGAATTTATCCGTTTCTTCTAGATTTACTGATTTATGTGCATAGAGAGGTTTGTAGTAATCTCTGATGGTAGTTTGTATTTCTGTGGAATTAGTGGTGATATTCCCTTTATCATTTTTTATTGCATCTATTTGAATCTTCTGTCTTCTTTTTTATTAGTCTAGCTAGTGGTCTATCTGTTTTGTTGATCTTTTCAAGAAACCAGCTCCTGGATTTATTGATATTTTTGAAGCGTTTTTTTGTGTCTCTGTCTCCTTCAGTTCTGCTCTGATCTTAGTTATTTCTTGTCTTCTGCTAGCTCTTGAATTTTTTTGATCTTGCTCCTCTAATTTTTTGGATAGTGGCAATGGTGTGTTGATTTTAGATCTTTCCCTGCTTCTCATGTGGGCATTTAGTGCTATAGATTTCTCTCTAGACACTGCCTTAAATGTGTCCCGTAGATTCTGGTACATGGTGTCTTCTTTCTCATTGGTTTCAAAGAACATCTTTATTTCTGCCTTCATTTCATTATTTATTCAGTAGTCATTCAGGAACAGGTTGTTCAGTTTCCATGTAATTGTGCAGTTTTGAGTGTGTTTCTTAATCCTGAGTTCTAATTTGATTGCACTGTGTTCTGAGAGATTGTTTGTTATGATTTCCATTCTTTTGCATTTGTTTAGGAGTGATTTACTTCCAATTATGTGGTCAATTTTAGAGCAAGTGCTATGTGGTGCTGAGAAGAATATGCTGTGGATTTGGGGTGGAGAGTTCTGTAGATATCTATTAGGTCCACTTGGTCCAGATCTTATTTCAGTTCCTGGATATCCTTGTTAATTTTCTGCCTCATTGATCTGTCTAATATTGACAGTGGAGTGTTAAAGTCTCCCACTATTATTGTGTGGGAGTCTAAGTCTCTTTGTAGGTCATTAAGAACTTGCTTTATGTATCTGGGTGCTCCTGTATTGGATGCATAGATATTTAGGATGGTTAGCTCTTCTTATTGCATTGATCCTTTTATTATTATGTAATGCCCTTCTTTGTCTCTTTTGATCTTTGTTGCTTTAAAGTCTGGTTTTTCAGAGACTAGGGTTGCAACCCCGGCTTTTTTTTTTCTCTCCATTTGCTTGGTCAATCTTCTTCCATCCCTTTATTTTCAGTCTATGTGTGTCTTTGCATGTGAGATGGGTCTCCTGAATACATCACAACAATGAGTCTTGGCTTTTTATCCAAATTTGTCAGTCTTTGTCTTTTGATTGGGACATTTTGGTCATTTTCATTTAAGGTTAATATTATTACATGTGAATTTGATCCTGCCATTTTCATACTAGCTTGTTGTTTTGCCCGTTAGTTGATTAGGTTTCTTCATTGCATCATGGTTCTTTACAATTTGGTATATTTTTGCAGTGACTGGTGCTGGTTGTTCATTTCCATGTTTATTGCTTCCTTCAGGGGCTCTTGTAAGGCAGGCCTGATTGTGACAAAATCTCTCAGCAGTTGCTTTTTCATAAAGGATTTTATTTATCCTTTACTTATGATGCTTAGTTTGGCTGGATATGAGATTTTGGGTTGAACGTTCTTTTCTTTAAGGATGTTGAATATTGGCCCCCACTCTCTTCTGGCTTGTAGGGTTTCTGCCGAGAGATGCACTGTGAGTCTGATGGGCTCCCCTTTATGGGTAACCCGACCTTTCTCTCTGGCTGCACTTAGCATTTTTTTCTTCATTTCAACCCTGGTGAATCTGATGATTATATGCTTTGGGGTTGCTCTTCTTGAGGAGTATCTTTGTGGTGTTCTCTGTATTTCCTGGATTTGAATGTTGGCCTGCCTTGCTGGGCTGGGGATGTTTTTCCAGCTTGGATTCAATCTCCCCGTCACATTCAGGTACACCTGATTCAGGTTCAAACGTAGATTAGATCTTTTCACAAAATCCCATATTTCTTGGAGGCTTTGTTCATTTCTTTTCACTCTTTTTTCTCTAATCTTGCCTTCTCATTTTATTTCATTGAGTTGATCTTCAGTCTCTGATATCCTTCTTCTGCTTGATCAATTTGTCTATTGAACTTGTGTATGCTTTGTGAAGTTCTTATGCTGTGTTTTTCAGCTCCTTCAAGTGGTTTATGTTCTTCTCTAAGCTGGTTATTCTAGTTAGCATTTCATTTAACCTTTTTTTCAAGGTTCTTAGTTTCTTTGCATTGGGTTAGAACATGTTCCTTTAGCTCAGAGAAGTTTGTTATTACCCACCTTCTGAAGCCTGCTTCTGTCAACTCGTCAAACTCATTCTCCATCCAGTTTTGTTTCCTTGCTGATGAGGAGTTGTGATCCCTTGGAGGAGGAGAGGCATTCTTGTTTTCGGTGATTTCATCTTTTATGTGCCAGTTTCTTCCCATCTTTGTGTATTTGTTTACCTTTGGTATTTGAAATTGGTGACTTTCGGATGGGGTCTCTGAGTGGACATCTTTTCTGTTGATGTTGAAGCTATTTCTTTCTGTTTTTTAGTTTTCCTTCTAACAGGCCCCTCTGCTGTAGGACTGCTTGAATTCCACTCCAGACCCTGCTTGCCTGGGAATCACCTGCGAAGGCTGCAGAAAAGCAAGGATTGCTGCCTCTTCTTTCCTCTAGTAGGTTCGTTCCAGAAGGGTACCTGCCAGACGTCAGCCACAGCTCTCCTGTATGAGGTGTCTTTTTGGTTATTTGGATATTGTCTTTTTGGAGCTCCATTGCTCCCTTTAGAGCTGCTGGGTTGGGATGTCTAAGTCTGCTGCAGGGTAACTCACAACCACCCCTTTTCCCTGGTGCTCTGTCCTGGGAAGGTAGGGTTTTATTTATAAGTCCTTGACATGCTGCTGCCTTTTTTCAGAGATGCCCTGCCCAGCTAGGAGGGAGTCTAGTCATGATCTGCCTGCAGAGGTACTGCTGAGCTGCTGCAGGCTCTGTGCAGCTCTGTGTAAACTTCCTCCTCCTTTTGTTTACACAGGTAAAGTTAGAACTGCCTGGGCAATGGCAGACGCTTTCCCTACACTGAGCTCTACCTGTCCAGGGTCAAGCTTAAACTGCTGTGCTGGCTGCAAAACTCTCAAGCCAGAGTGTTTCAGTTTGCTGGTCTTTGTAGGGGTGGGACCTGCTGAGCCAAATCACCTGACTCCCTTCTTTCAGCTCCCCTTATTTCAGGGGAGTGGGAGGCTCTGTCTCACTGGTGTTCCTGATTCCAGCCAAAACGACCACTCAGATTTGTGCTGA
The DNA here is from genome assembly GCA_004027835.1 of Alouatta palliata. Taxonomy (NCBI): domain Eukaryota; kingdom Metazoa; phylum Chordata; class Mammalia; order Primates; family Atelidae; genus Alouatta; species Alouatta palliata. The sequence goes on along the minus strand of PVKV010027910.1, from coordinate 17,408 downwards.
AAACCCGCAGAGCTGGCTGGAATGGCTACTCAGATCTGTGCTGGAAACTCACAACGCTTGTTGGCCCAGCAGAAATCTCCTGGTCTGTGGGCTGTAAAGACCATGGGAGAAGCACAAGATCTGAACTGGGGTGTCAGAGTGGCTGGAAAAGTCCCTGATGGCTTCCGTTGGGTAGAAGGGGGGCCCTCCGGCTAGTTGCACTTCCTGGGTGAGGCAGTGCCCCACCCTGCCTTGGTTTGCCCTCCTTGGGCTACACCCATTGCCCAACCAGTCCAACTGAGGTAAACCTGGTACCTCAGTTGGAAATGCGGAGACCACTCACCTTTTGCGTTCCTTGCTGGGAACTTCACCCCGGAGCTATTTGGCCATCTTGGTGGACTCCCCCTCCCATTTGCATCCATGGTAAAAGTTCTTAATGACCTGTTTTTACCAAGTTGACATAATTATTTTTGACAAAAACTCTTGGCTAAGGGAATACTAAGAAGTACCTCAATTAATCTCTTGGTTTCCGGGTGTAGTCTTCCTTGGCCTAATTCGAAAATTGAAATACGTATCCTTAGCCAATATCTTTTTCTCTAACTACTGGTTTAGAGAAATGAGAGAAGAAAAATAGTGATTGCATTTCTTTGTGAAAATCTTCCTGTCCTGAGTTTTATGACCTTCTAATCCACCAAGCCCAAGGCCACAAATTATTTAAGTCATTTATTAGGAAAGCAGTCACTCTAATCACCATCTATTGGTTTGCATAGCTGCCCAGGTGGGCTTTGTGGGAAATAAAACTTCATAGAGCCTACATTTTAAGACACATACCACAACCTGTGTAGTACCTTGGTAGAGCATCAATATATTACATTCCTTAGTATCCCATGATGAGTTAGCCATCATTAAAGATAACTGTATGTCAGAGCACTCTAATTAGTACTCAATCTCTGTGGCTCATAGTCGCCACTGTGCCCACTTTTTCTTTGATGTTGAAGCACAGCTACTTAGTGTCTGCTACTATTACTTCAATAGTCCCAAGGATATTTAAAGATACGGACTCCTTAAAAGTTGTCATAGTAGTTTCTTTTTTCTTGCCCATTTTGTTATGTTTGGTATTGAAAGGCTTTAAATTTTCTATTTCCCGAGTATGTGCTCTCAGGTAATTCAAGGCAGATGTTTCATGCTGCACTCCTTACAATTACAATTATAATCTTGGCAACTATTACAGTCTCTTGATCTGTCTATATTTTGTCTCTTCCTAAATCTTGTATTGTGAAACCACTATCTTGTATCATGCAACCATAATTTGAGAAATATGAAGTCACCACCTGCCACAGATTACCCATGTCCTGTTTCTCCCTGCCAGGTCAGTTTTCTGCATGCTCTTCAAACACGTAAGGAAGCCAATCCTATACACCAGCTTGATAGTTCAATTTCCCAGTGCCATTCAGTATAAGTCCAGATCCCAGCAAGTTAAGTACATTCAAATATGGTAATTTGGAAGAGGTCAATAAAGAGAATATTTACAAAGCTATGGGCAAGGTTGCATGAAACCAAAAAGGGATTGCAAAGCATATTAGGACTAGCAACAGAAAATAGCTTATACCACTCTAGATTGCAAGGGTCAAAGAATGTGGTTATTAAAAATGTTGTAAGAGACAACCATCAAAATTAGCTGAATATATTGCCCATCAGAGTGGAATAAATGCACCATCTCACTGTCCTTCTGCCTTCTAATTTTTTGGCAGTGATTTTTATTACTTGCCCTCAATAAGAAACCAAAGTATAAGACAGCATACTTTTGCAGTCTATAAAAGTCAGTTTCCCAGGACATTGAGAAGGATAAAGAAGGGTGGGGAAATGGTCTGAAATGGCTAACATGGAAAATACAGAAAGCCTAGTTTCTGGAAATTATTCCATTCTTATATACCTGAGAGTGTTAGTATACACTTCTGGAAGAGACATGTTTTTTCATTTAAGATTCATTAAGCTATAATAATGAATGAGTGCATAAAAGTGGAGAACTTCTATCTCTATTACATGTTCTACCAGAAAACATTCCCTCAACAGAAAACAAAGGAAAGGGAATTCTAGGAAATATCATTTAGCTTAATCAAGTTAACATTTAACAAAGTCATCACAGGATACCTATTGTAAACTTTACACTCATTCACATCTCTTTAAATATATTTTATTTCCAAATAAGGGCTACAGTATCGTGCTTTTACCTGAATTATGCAATTGGCCTTGCGGAAATGGTAACAACTCCTTCCCAGGAGATGTATACAAAGATCCTGTTTTGTCTTTAGGTGATGTTCATTCCTCTAGTTGATTCACACATAAACACTCTGCAACAGAAACATTAAGAGGTAAAGTTAAATACCATTAACAAATCATACATTATACATGAGGAAAATGTGAGAACAGAAAAATATTTGGTTAATATACATACAAACATATTTAAATCAAAGCAATAAATATAATTTCTTTTTTTTTTTTCTTTTCTTTCTTTCTTTTAAGAGACAGGGTCCCATTCTGTTGTTCAGGCTGGAGTATAGGGGCATGATTGTAGCTCACTGCAGCCTCAAATCCCTGGGCTCAAGGAATTCTGCCACCTTGGCCTCTTGCGTAGCTAGGATTACAGGTGTGAGCCACAACACCTGGCACACATTTTCATAACTATTTTAATCCATTCTTCTGCAACTAGTCACACAGTCATAGCTGTTATTTACAAATGGCATTTATAACAGCCTTCTTCTAATACCTACTCTATATCCACTTTGCCATGACTTAGAATGAGTAAAAGCTAGGCAGGACTAAACAGGAAGGGGTATTTCTTTATTTATACTATTTCTTCATGTATATTCATCTAGAATTCATGAGGAATCAGGTGCAGTGTTCTTTGCATCACGCTATCACTTCCAGGGAGTAACAGAGAGAAGCAGATGTTTCCAAAACCATCTCATCAACAATTAAGAATTCAACAGATGTCATGTCTTCTAAAAGTTAGCATGATTATCTCCTGTTTATATATATTTTCTAAACTCTCTCAGATATCTCCTAGAAAAAGTACAGTAAAAAGTAAGATACATACTGTAGTTAAGTCTTTTTTACTTTTTGTTTCTTTTCTATTTGATTATGTTTATTGGTTTGTCTCTTTGTTTGCCTAGTCCACCCTTTACCTCTTTCCCCCCTAAAAGCCTATCACAAACTACGCTTCATATCTGAAAAATTTGTCAGTATCCTCTGAAGACTTTAATCTAGGAAATTAATTAAAATAGGTACAATATTTAAAAACAGGCTTCTTCAGCTCTCCATTTGAGATTTCTTTACACTGAATTATTAATTAGAAATACCTGTGTATAGATACAGTTTTTCAGATTATCTCTGATCTACCTCTTATGGCAAATATTTGTCTTTTACTTCCACCAAAATATCAAGTTTTCATTTTAACTTTAGTAATAAAGTATTACTTCCATGTTTTCTGCCTGCATTCTTTTATTGTCAATCATCACAAATGACACAGACTATGATTTCAAAAATGACCTTAAACATATGCCTGCTATGTTTCCCTATAGTTTTTTTTTAATTTTTGTTGCTTTACTTCTGACATCTGTAATATTTATAATAAATCACTGAAATTTTCTTAAAATTTCATACCAACTATATATTTTTTATGCAGAAGATGGGAGATATTAGATAGGCAAATACTGACAAGATAGAAAGGACCTCATTCAAGTGTTATATCTGTGGGGAGATAGAATAGTGAGGAGTCTTAGGCTGTCAGAAGTAGCATGAAGGGTATAAGAAAAATTGCTCTCAGAATAATAATTTATTTGAGAATTTAATCTTATATGTGTGTAAAATGTCAGATAAATACATAGGGAAGTGTAACAGCACATCTTTTTATTTATTTTGCTTTATTTTATGTTTTATAAAACAAATAAAAAAATAGAACTTTGCCTCTGCATAGAAGTCTAGTAGTCCCAAGGACAGGAAATCTGTATGACCTAAATTGGCTTTCTGCCTGAATGCATTTCTTCAGTACTGAATTGAACCCAAAATTTAAATCCCAGCTAATTGAAGAGTTCAATTCAAGTCCTGTTCTTCAAGGTAGGTAGCTCTAAAGTTAATACCTTCGTTAGGCAGAATAAGAGATGCCTGCTATTTTCTCGTGTAGTTTCAAGAAGAAAAAAATAAAACACCCAGATGGCAATATCCTATTTACTTGAAACATAGAAAGAAGTACAGTAAATGATTTTGCCCAATTTTTAGAATGCCTTGTTATGTGGTATAGAATAACCATTGACTTTGTTCTTGCAGTACTAATAACTTTTAGGTGCTCAAAAAACATTCTTCTGTTAAAGAATGTTTTCAGAGATTGTATCTCTCAATTCATGCTTGTTTTATTTTATAGTGAGGAACTTACTAATACTATTTTGGAACAAATTTATAGTTTCAAAACCAGTTCATTTAATATTGGGCCCCTTACAATCTCAAATAACCTTGATAAATATCAAAGGGTTTTTTTTGCACGTATGTAATAGGTGACAAAAATGAATCCTTATATAATTAGTTCCTGACTTAGTGAAATTGTGGTAGAGTTGAGTAATGCTTAAATATTAAATAATCAAAACTTAGAGCTTTCGAGACTTCTTTTACATGAATGAAAGCTTACAGCAAAAACAATTTATACAAAAGCAAAGCATTTTATGAAATATAATTAGATGTAAAATTAAAAATGGATAGTTATATAGCTAAATGCATATCCCAAATAACATATACTTCTATAGCACTTGAAAGTATATATATATATATATATATATATATATATATATATATTCACACACACATATATATAACTACTTGAGTATAATATATTATTACTTGAGTATAATTATATGTATATACATATACACTTTCAAGTGCTATAGAAGTATATATTATTTGGATGTAAAAGTATATATATATTAGTATATATATTCTCAAGTGCTATAGAAGTATATATTATTTAGGATATGCATTTAGTTATATAACTAATATATATACATATATTACCACATTTGACCATCACAACAACTTATTTCATTATCATTATCCTTTTTATGCAGATGAGAAAACTGATCATATGCTGTAAAGCTTGAAGTGACATAACTGGGCTTAGACACAGATAAAATTCCATGCACCTATTCTGAACTGCTAATAGAATAAATTTGATGAAGATATAGTATGCACACCAGTTCTGTGTGCAGCAAAGAAGTTGCTCTTGAAATAGTTGTAGAAATATCTTCTAAAAAAATAAACATAACAAACACACGTAGCAAAGAAGAATGAGGTCAATCAGCAGCCCTATACATCAGCTCCTTTTAAAAGTAAACCTTGCTTACTATATAAATTGGTATCTTTTCTCCTCAGAACTAAGGATAATGGAAGGCTTTTTAATATGTCCATTCGAAGAGCAAGTTGAGACTATTGCTGTATTATCTTTGAAGTGCTACCAATCTCCAATATCCAATCTAAAAAAATCAAGATTCATTATGTTGCAATGGTGAAAATAGCTAAGTGTCACAGAAAATTAGCACAAATTTCTTTAGTAATATTTTTATGGTGTTCGTTCTGTCAGAAGAAACCCACAAATGACATCTCTGTCTGTTCCCCTGGCATGAAGTTGTGACATCTAATAGAAGTGAAGAGATATGTTAGTTTCCCCATATACTCCATAGAAAACTCTGACATGTCCTTGTTCACAGAGCAGAAATAAACATTTACTTCAACCTTTGGAATCTCTTTGGGGAATTAGGTCCTATGGCTATTTTGTTTTGTGATACAGCACATGTTTTACTCCATCTATTCTTTTTAAAATAAAACCTATATTCCATGGAACTTAGCAAAGTGGCTCTTATTGATTTATATCACATTCTTATGTCTATTACTTCCAAATGTCTTATTAGGTCTATCTGTAGTTACTAAGTCTGTATTACATGAAACCTTGTAACCCTTTCTAAACATGACATTATCAAAGAAAAACAGATATGATGTGTTTCTGTTTGATTTTCATCTTTATATTACTGAGCTCAATCCCTATAATCTATAATCTCACATCATGGATGAATTATCTTTTGGAATCCGTCTGTCATTTCTAGTGCATTATGCTTTACAGAATAATCTGTAATTTCAGTAAGAGACTTAAGTGGCCATCTACCATATGGCATATTATCCTAAGAAGACCAATGCTTGTTTCACATTGCAATTAAGGTTGTTTAAAAATTGTGATGTTAAGTCTCTCAAATATGTCCAAACTACATAAGTACTATCTTAAACACAAATTGTGGCCATTGGCAGCCAAACAAACATGTAATTTTTGTTAATTATATTGATCAAGTCTCATTTCTAGCAAGTTGAACAGAATTTCAAGTATCTAGCTATATGCAATTTGTTGGTGTTGGGGAAAAGAATAGAAGAAATTTTTTTCTCTGCTTATAAGAATTTAAAGTGGAAATCTAGGCAACATATTTCAGCATAATTTGAAATGTAAAATAATATAGGTGGTATTTGTGGTCTTTTAAATTTTTGGTGAAATGATTTCCTCAAAATCTTTTTCATTCTACATAAGAGTAACTAGAAACAAAGTAATGCATTGTTTCACCTAGAAGCCAGATCTTTTAGCTGGTAAAGTGATTTGGAAAGTATTGCTTATGGAAGCAATTTGGGCAACCCATTTTGATTAGAATACTAAAAGAAGAAAACCTATAAGCATTTCAATAAATAATATTTATGTACTCATCTAGGAAACAAATTTATAAGTTGTTGAGATGTATTCACATGAATAAACATTTCTTTAAATCTATTAGCATGTCCTAGCAGAGTATGAAGCCAAGTTTTAATTAGAAAGAATGGCCTATGGCTTTGGATTAGATATAGGCTAAGAGCTATGAATCTGAATCTATACTCTTTCTCTAAATCAGTTTAAATATATACTGATTTATTAAAAATATTTGGGGTTAAATATGTTTTGAATTACTCATTAAGACATCATCAGTTAAAATATATTGGCTATTACTGAATATTTCTAAACTGCAGAAGTGTTATTCCCAGTATTTCCTTGAGATGAATGTGAGTTTTAAATAAGTAGAGTCTAAGATGTCATCATAAACAAATAAACAAACAGGCAATCTTTATGGAGCTGTTTTTATTTCACAAAGTTTAGGCCCCATTCTACATTGTCAAGAAGTCAATAACTTTTGGGCACTTGAGTAATTTAGCTATTTTAGCAGAAAACATTTGACCATAGTAATTTGTTCTTTTATCTCCTATAAAGTTACTGGGAAATTAAAGTTGTATTCTTATGGCTGTAATATAGAAAATAGCAAGAAAATGACACTACCTTTTAATACTTTTCATCCAACCAATGTAAAGCTCAGCCACTTACACATTATATAAATTAAATAAAAGTTATTTCGTGTTTTAAAAAACAAAGATTTTTAACCAATTTTCAAAACAGTTGAAGTTAGCTGGTAGGTAACTTCATGGATTTTTGACCTAACAATGGTTATGAAAAACGATCTCGCTAGATATATAGTATAGAGAATTGGTACAAGCCTGGATTCTGAATTTGTTTTTTTCAGGTTCAAATCCTGGTTCTGCCACTTAGTAATCTTAAGTTTATTAGTCATTTGTGTCTCAGATTCCTCAAGTGTAAAATGGAGCAATACTATATACCTCAAAGGGTTGTTGTGAGATTACTTGAGTGAATGTATGCAAAATGTCTAGAACACTACCTGCATATAATCAGCGTGTTGTGTGATATTGCTATTAATCCGAATTAGAACATTTGCTTCAAGGTTGCTAGAATGTGTCAAATCATTATTTGCTGTCATTTTTTTGGAGTAACTGACTGTATTTGATTTCTGAAACTCTGATTTCTGATCCTTTTATTTGCACTTCTGTTATTTAGTTTATGTATTGACAAACTGGGGATTCTATTAGTAGTTTATTTCTGACTTTTTTTTTTTTACATGGTAAGGGCTAATAAAATATATGACACTTTCCAAATAAAGAAATATATGTCTTCCAGTAAATCGGTAGAGAATTGCATTTCAAAATGTGTAACATCATTCATCTGAGTATCTTAAAATTGCCTTATGGACAAGTATGATTCTATTTAAGAGCCAGAGAAAATGAGATCTGAAATTACTTTTTGAAAAGGTCAAAAGGCAGAATGCTAGTAACAAAATTGAGGTTTCTGAATTTGTACTTGAGCAACCTAATCAGTAAGCCTACCTGAGTCTTCTCAAGTCGTCCTAATGACCTAGATGGGTTAACAGTTAATTTTCCACATGAGTGCATTAGACATAGGACCACTTTTCTCCATCACTCTGTCTCTTCACTGTCTTTCCCACACTGATTTCCAAGAAGCCTGTGTGTTTCTTTGATGAGAAAGTTCTTATAAAGCTGAAATAAGCTGAATTACTTTTTCTAGTGTACCCTGGAATTGTCCAGGTTTTTGTACAGATGTGGTGTGATGAACTCTCAGAAAAATGGATGTAAAGCCTGTCTAGATGTGGTATCCTGGATAGGAAGACCTTTAGTCTCCTCTCTTGCTACATGAAATAATCTTCTCTAGTTAATGTAGATTCCAGGGAAAGGGTTCATAACAATCGCATTCCATCTGGAGGATCTTCCCTTAGTCAGATAGGGAAAGTTCAGAGAAAGCCTCTCTGAGAGCTTCAGCGGAGAAACAAGGCAGAGAGAAACAAGTTCAGAAAGATCTTGGTTCTGAAGCTACTTCTTTAGTTTGAAATACTTAGCAGGTCAAAGTGCCATACTTTGTAGTGTCATTTTCTGAGCTTTGACACATCTGTGGTAGACTTCTTTCTTTTTGTACCTCCAACACAAGCAATATGTTGATATATCTTTTTTTCACTTACCTTACATTTTTTTCTCAATGAGATCAGCATTTTCTCTGCTGTTATCTTCTGATTTATTCCATGAGCACTCTTTTAAGACTTCAGCTCCTGTCGTTTCAATTGTGTCAACCTCACTTTTCCTGTCTCAATTTGACTTCACATTACATTACCAAGTATTTTCTGTCTTAGCTACATTATCTTGTAATCTGGAGCAAAAGGAAATCAGGGTCTTCTCATGCAGAGTTGGGTTTGTGCCAGCTTGAGGTTCTTAGAAATCCAGATATTCTACCAATATATTTAAAGCTGGACTCATAAAGCCCTAAATAACTCCCTCCTTGTTGAAGCAGAGATGTGATGATTTGATGTAGGTTATGAACTCCTATGAAATTGGGTGTCAAGAATCTTGTGTGTTTGTGTGTGTGTAAATATGTACATATACATATATCTCATATGTATATGTATATATAGAGAAAAATATGTGTATGTATACATACGGAGAAAAATAGATGACTTTTTTTAGGAGAGGTTTTGTTGCTTTCATCAGATTCTTAACAAAACCAAGACTCAAAGGAAGAAATGAAAAAATGTAAAATATACACATAATGTAGGGGGAGAATAGAAAAATCAATTTAATAAATAGGAAAGATTTTTCAAGTGCAAAGAATATGATAATGATAATAAAAACTCATGAAAGTGATCAGAAGAGTATTTATTAGAGATGCTATAAACATTTGAGCTGGATATAAAATGATGACTAGAGTTTACCTGTCGGGAGAGTAGGGGAACATTCAAGAAAACTGTTTCTATTTCATCAAAAGCCTGAAGAAAACTTTTGAAAAATGGCCAACTTACAGGATAGCAATGCTAATAACTTCTATTTTTATCATCACTGACTATGTAATCAGTCCTGTGCAAACCATTTTACATAGATTGTTAGTGTTCACTGCACCCGTATAAGACAGGTACTGTAGTGTTATCTTATTTTACATATAAAAAACTAATGTTCAGTAATGATAGCAAGTTGATACTGATGATATATTAATAACTAATAATGGACAAGGTAAGATGTAAACCTTAGCCATTAAACTCTGCCTAGCTAGTGCTAGCTGGAGTGGTTGGTTGATTTTGTGATGAAAATAGAAATAAGATTCTGCAGGAAAGAATTAAATTGGTACATAAATAAAACCCTATTCATCTTTCATTCAAATTTAGGTAGTTTGTTAGTAAGAATCCATATTATCAATGACATTTTGGTCTACTGTGACTGAAAAACCGTTACCACTGATTTTAAATGAATAAAATTGTATTTAACAAACTATTTTAAGCCTTTTTTTCCCTTTCAAATGACTGAAAGTGTTCTTTAATAATGGAAATTCTTGATAGCCATTGTCTTCTTTACCATGCTGTTGTCTTATAAACTACCTTTATTAAAATGCTAACTAAAACTCTGACAAAAGTTGAAGACATATTGCAACTCATTTTAGGTAATAATAGATATTAACACCTTTCACTTTGTGATTATGTGCCTTGTACATTACTAAGTAATATAAAGCTACTTTTTCTTCAAATTTAATAAAATGAGTTGGAGACAAGCTGTTGAACTTTTAATAAGAGCCTCACTAGAACACTGTGTCAGAAAGCAAATTAAATAAGTAAGCAATTGTTAGGGATTATTCTTAGTTTTGGACTCTAATCAGTGTGAATAGAATGTACACTTGCCATAGACATGGTTAGCGTTGAATAGAGGAAATTTTACAATTAGTGACTCTACAGAATGCTTGTATGTTGAATGGACCAGAAGATATCTTGTCAGCCTTATATAAGATACTCTAAGAAATAAAACAGATGCTAAATGCCTAAATATAAAATGATTTTTAGAAATGAACCTGCTTAAAATATTCTGAATATTAAAAGATTCAGAATAGAAACTCATAGTATTCCAGCTTATTGTATCTTTATCTTCCTTGAAATAAACAAACTAACAATAATCCCAGAAATTTTTTTTAAAAGGTGACTATTTTACGTATTATTATTTGGTGGAAACTTACCTCATATTAGCCAAAAGGGCTCTCCTGCAGAAAATTATTTGGAGTTTTTTCAAGACAGACACTGTTTCAGTGTTCTGCAAATGTCAAGGCACTTCCAGCTTTTGCTAAACTAAATGAACATATGAGTTAGCCACAGTTAAAAGGTAATAATATTTCCCCCCCTTTTTTTTTCTTTAGGGAAAAGTTCTTATTCTGTCACCTAGATTGGAGTGCAGTGGTGCAATAAAGACTCAAGCAGCCTCTAATGCCTGGCTTAGATGATCCCGGCACCTCAGCCTGTGCGTAGCTAGGACTACAAGTGCATGCTACCACACCCAGCTAATTTATTTTTTTATTTAATTTTAATTTTTACTTTTAATAGTTGGGGATCTCGCTGTGCTGCTCAGGCTTGTCTTGTATTCCTGGTGTCAGGTGATGCTCCTGTTTTGGCCTCTCTAAATGCTGGGATCACAGGTGTGAGACATTGCATCCTGCTAAAATTTATAGGCTTAAAGATTTTTGCTGCAAGTCTTTCAAGGCCAGAAAAAAGCATGGAATCTCTTTATTTGAAGAGTTGAATCCACATATATGTAGTCAGTTTTACTTGATGCTTGTTAAGAATAGTAACATGGGCCAGGTGCGGTGGCTCATTCCTATAGTCCCAACACTTTGGGATTTTGAGGCGGGTGAATCACCTGAGGTTGGGAGTTTGAGACCAGCCTGACCAATATGGAAAAACTTCGTCTTTACTAAAAAGAGAAATACAAAAATTAGTCGGGTGTGGTGGCACATGCCTGTAATCTCAGCTACTCTGGAGGCTGAGGCAGGAGAATCTCTTGAACCTGGGAGGTGGAGGTTGCGGTGAGCCAAGATCACACCATTGCACTCCAGCCTGGGCAACAAGAGCAAAACTTTGTCTCAAAAGAAAAGAAAAGAAAAAACAGAATAGTAACTTGATGATGATGATAGTAGCAATAAAAATATTTATACAATGTTTACTGAATGCCAGGTAACATGTTTAGTTGTGAACTCACTTAATACTCATATTACATATTTACTTATCATGAAAGATGTAGCTCTGAAAATTTATTTGTAATTTTTCTTTACATGGTTTTTGGACATGCCTTCTAAGATTAACTTATAGGTACTTTAAAAATTATTTTGTTGTTGTCAAATTTTTAATTTTCTCCAATTAGTAGTTGCTGCTGTTAAGAAGATCTATCAATTTTTTTGTGATAATCACACTATTAATTAATAAATAGTGTGATTATCACAAAAAAATTGATACTGGAGCCCTCTGATACTGACCATACATGTAATTTCCTTTTTATTCTATTGTGAAAATGCCAGTATTACAAATTTTGCCTACTAATTATTGTTCTTACCTAAGTCACACTAAGATCTTTGGCCATCTGTCTTAGTCAGATACATATTACACTCTTGCAATATATGAATCCTAATGATGGGTAGAATATATGGGTAAGTGAGAGAACTTGAATTTGAGAGTGATTTTATGTGATTTCATGTCAGTCTCTTAACTAGTCTGAGGTGTTTTTTTTTTTTTAATTTCAAATCTATAAAAGGTGAGAAGGAAAATAATACCTATGTGGTTTTATGGAACAGGTAAAATAGCTTTTTAAACTAAATATTTTAAAATCATGTAAAATATTTCATGTTATTTCAATTACTATAATACTTTGGCTGTAAATAATGTTATTCCTGTAGGATTTTTCTTTAAAATTCTTTGGTTTGATATATCTTGAGGGTACTTTTTTCTTAGGTATTCTATATATTCATTTATAGAAAAAAATACTAGGCCAATATAAGTGAAAAATGGACATTAAACTTTAGAAATTTCACACCGTAAAATAATTAAATATTACCTGTTTATACATAGAAATATATTGTATGAGTCTTTTGTCTAATTTAAAATGTATAAGAATTTTAGTTTTCACATTTTAATCCTAGAAAGTAACACGATGGGTAACTGGAAGTGGTCAATTTGATTTTTTAGTTTATTATCACTTTACTATGGCTTTTCACAAAGTTGTTTAATCTGTCCCTCTTTTGCAAATTGTAAAAAAGAAAAATAATTGTTGAAATAACTATGGCTTAAGCAAAAAAGGAGGATCTAATCATATGGATTATAGATTTCTTATAGATATTAAAATTTTATTTTAGCAACAACAATAATTTTATTTCAAGGAAGCCTGATGAAATGTGAATTTTGGTCTCAAAAAAACACTCCAACAGGATTAGTATAAAGGCCTATAAGATCTTTCAAGACCCTACCTCTTTCCAAATGTCATTTCTTGAGTAAAGAGTAATCAGAAACATTCTGGGTTCCTCTTGAAATTGATGTAATCTAACAAAAAATTTAACACAAGAGAAATAACAAAAGATGTAAGAAATTTGTGTCAAACTTAAATGTCAACAAATCCTCTCCTTTGTCAGGGACAGAAAAGATGAAAATGTTTAGACTTTATTTAACCAAAAAAGAACAATTCTTTCACACTTGGAATCTTCCCTATTTACTCTCTATTATCTTAAGAAATAACAGAATCTCCAAGTAGGAAGGGATGTTAGGGTTATCTATTCCAGTGTGGTCAATGACGTAACCCCTTTTACTGTGTTTCACTTGAATGTTGGTATATTTTCCTATCTACTCCCTCACACATGTTCTTTCAGTTTGGAAAACCTCTACTGGCTAGCTCGTGCTTACAGTGATCTTAAATTTACTTCCTATAGATGTCTTAGATCCTGAATTCAAATAAAGTAAAAGAGAAGAAAGAGCAGCTGCAGCTACATAGTATGATGTTATGTGATAGATCTGTGCCCTTCTGTTTTGCAGAGAGAAGAACACAAACAAAATAAGAAAATAAAAAAGGAAGACACCTAGAAAGGTAATTGTTCTTGGTACTATCTAACTATAAGAAGAAACACTGTAATTTAAACAAAGGTGTCATCCAGGAGACAGGCATGCATTTGGCATGATCATAATATACAGTCCTTAGAAAGACAAACAGAAGGAAAATACCATCCCTCACATATAACATACAGTGGAAAATAAATAAATTAATATAGATACAGACCCAGCAATTTATGCATATGTAGAGTTCTATGGCTTTATCTCTACATCTGTAATCATTTTTATATTATAGACACAGAAATTTTTCACAAGAACATGCTGATATTTGAAATGTTTTTAAAAATCTGTTCCATTTAAGTAAGGCTATCTTAGTCTATTCCCCTATCTTCCAAAATCATGCTGCAAAACAAGTATCAACTGATGACAGAATCCAGTAGCAAAGCTTTTTAGAGACACAAGGAAAAGCACGGTAGTGGAGAATAGATTGCAAGCATCTGAACTCCAGGCCTTTGAAGAGAAAATGGTAAGTGCAAGGGAGTGGTTCCCATTTTCAAGAGACTGGGGAAGTTGGCATGTTCCTGAGGCAGAGACTCTAGCACCAGGGGAAAAGGCAGGGAATGAGGGTTACCTAGAAGCTGAGAGGTGCACTCTTATTCACATGAGAGTTTTTTGGAAGGGGGAAGTGAGATAATAGGATGGGCCAAATAAAACACATAAGCAAAATGATGGTCTCAGTTGAAGACTAGCCTCAGCCTGATTCAATGGAAACTCAGGAGCACAAATTGCCCCAACAAATTGGTTAGAACTTGAGGCAAGGAGACTACCCTTTGCTACCCCAATGTTAGGCCATCATTAGTTTAGGGATATCCTGGGGCATACTTACGGTTGGCCTGATATCCCAGGCAAAACAGAAGACAGTTTTGAAGAAAATCAGAGGCATATAGGATGCAGGGAGAATTATTTACAGCCTCAGAGTTACGGATTTTAAGTGTTGAATAATTCTAATCAAAAGTTAGAGTTAGTATTTTATTTTTAGTACTGGTGTGGAGGTCTATCAGGTATGAATGGTGCCAACATGTCCTCTTCAAATGAGCAAAATTTTAATATTACTCTAATTCATTTGGCTGGAGCATTGCATTCATATCTATAGCCAGGAGAGATGGGATATACTGATTGACTTTGAAAGTCTGAGCCCTTTGGACTGGTAATGAGGTCAACGAATCCGGGACCATATGGATTATTACAAAGAGATATAGAAATAATTGGAAAATGAAAGGAAAATGTGGTTGTTAGAAAGCAAGCACATTTCTGTTACAATTACCTGGTATACTCTTGTGTTCATTGACTGAGAAACAGAGTCAAAGTGGAACCTAGACATTCCAAAAAAATGGGTGATCTCTTCTGACCCTCAGTCTAGAGCTCTTTCTGTCATACCAATTTCTTCACAGTCACTTTACTTAGTTTCTTCTAAACTTTTCTAATAAAATCACGGGTCATTTTCCATTAGAGTTATAAAATAATAGTAAGTAATGAATTCTTAGTTCTATTCTACTACTCATTTTCTCGTGTTAATGATTGCCCTGCATTAAGATCATCTTTCCATGGAGTTTTAAAGAAATTATAGACACCTGGGACTCATTTTGACAGATTTCAATTTAAGAAATTCAAGATGAAGTATGGATGCTTACATTATTCAAGGCACTCTACAGGTGATTGCAGAGCAATTAAAACTTGTTAGTTTGGTGCAAAAGTGATTGCGGTTTTGACCATTGCTTTTAGCAGCAAAAATCGCAACTACTTTTGCGTCGACCTAATCATATCTATGTTTGAATATTGTTAAAACCAAGGAAACTGCATAAAGAGATTGGCTGATTATCTGTTATATTCTTGACCAGTTCCCTTAAGATGTGTGTTTTATTCAGCAATTATGTCTTTTCAATTTTTGATTCATCTTACATAAAAGGCCCGTAGGACAATTATCACCAGGCTTCTATTAGTAGCGGGGGCCACATTACAAATTTTAGGGAAGGCATTCTTGGCCACTATTAAAGAGTAAAGCAAAACTTCACTCTTTAGAAACAAGTTTTTAAAATATTCCTAATAGTATTTTTTTATATATATAATGTTGGGGAATAATTTCTAAGAGTTTTAGACTTGAAAATAAATAATTTTACACTGTGGAAATTCCATTCTCTTTGAATATCTTGAAGATAGAATAGTTAGAAATATTAATAAACAATAAAAAGTAAAATTAGAACTCTCTTCTATAACACAGTTCCAGTCTGAAATAAAAATTGGATTTTAAAATCAAGTAAAGAATATAGTTTGAGTGAGATTGAAGGCTGTGCTAAAGTGTTCATTGTCAGTTGTTTTATAAACTTAATTTTCTTAGCATTAATTATGTTTTACTTTATTAACATTAATAAAGTATGTAAAATTTTACATATCTGTAAAATATAAAAAATAGTTCATGCTAAAATAGATAAAAGTAAAAAAGAAGAAGAAACTTGAGCTTATTCAGGCACCACAACTGTCCAAAAAAAAGGAAAAGCCAATTAACATCTCTGATAAATTAATTAAAATACATATTGAAAGTGGGCTATTTCACTTAAATTGATTAATTCTTTGTTGTTTTCTTTAGCAAACTCCTGTATACAAAGTAAATGTATTGTCATCTTTAAAATGTTAGAATATACTGAATATTAATATTTTCATGACACCAAAGTCAATTTTAAAAAGATTGGAAAGTATGTCTTTCTAGATATTTTTTCAATATAAGTCTAAGTTGGTCATGAGACATTTACAGAACTCACTTATACTGGAAAATAAACTATTCTGCTTTTTAGAAGTTATGAAGTAGAAGTTAGCAAGTCTATTTATAAATCCAGGACATAAATATTCTCCAAAAATTTCAGATACATGAAAGCTCCCACTGCTTGGTTTTTAGAATACTTAACTTATTTATGATGATTTTAAATATCTGGTAAATCGTATTTTCCAGTATGTTACTCTCTTTATTTAATCTTCTGTTTCTTGCTTAATTTAATTTTGACTTCTGTAAATAATTAATAGGTATGTTAAAAGACTGTAACTATAGTCAATTGATCAAGGTACTTCAACTGTTTCCACTTTTGTAGTTACTTGTTACATTTAATGTACCTTTACTAAACATAACATTGAGAAAATTTAAATCCACATACACACCATTCAAAGAACCATTTATTACATCAAAACAACAAGGTAAACAGACAACTCGGCAAAGCTTTTACACATACTGAGACTACATAGTTTGTTCTGTGTCATAGAACATAGAACAAACTATGTAGTCTCAGTATTTGTAAAAGCTTCGTAGGAATAAAATGAAACTCTAGGAGTAAGAGGTGAATTGCCCAATATATTGAGTCAAGAAAATTAAACAGACATTTAAAACGATGAGTTTGCATCCTTTGTAGGGACATGGATGAACCTGGAAGCCATCATTCTCAGCAAACTGACACAGGAACAGAAAACCAAACACCACATATTCTCACTCATAGACGGGTGTTGAACAATGAGAACACATGGACACAGGGAGGGGAGCATCTCACACTGGGGTCTGTTGGGGGGAAAAAGGGGAGGGACAGC
>PVKV010027909.1:0-25759 GCA_004027835.1 Alouatta palliata | reverse complement strand
AAAAAAAAAAAAAAAAAAAAAAAAATGGGCCTGGCATGGTGGCTCATGCCTGTAATCCCAGCACTTTGGGAGGCCGAGGTGGGCGGATCACCTGAGGTCAGGAGTTCAAGACCAGCCTGACCAACATGGAGAAACCCCGTCTCTACTAAAAATACAAAATTAGCCACACCTGGTGGCACATACCTATAATCCCAGCTACTCAGGAGGCTGAGGCAGGAAAATTGCTTGAACCTGGGAGATGGAGATTACCGTGAGCCGAGATCTTGCCATTGCACTGCAGCCTGGGCAACAAGACCGAAACTCCGTCTCAAAAAAAGAAAAAAGAAAAAATGGCCTGGCGCAGTGGCTCATGCCTGTAATCCTAGCACTTTGGGAGGCCGAGGCAGCTAGATCATGAGGTCAGGAGTTTGAGACCAGCCTGGCTGACATGGTGAAACCCTGTCTCTACTAAAAAAAAAATACAAAAATTAGCCAAACGTGGTGGCACCTGCCTGTAATCCCATTTACTCGGGAGGCTGAGGCAGGAGAATCACTTGAACCTGGGAGGCAGAGGTTGCAGTGAGCCGAAATCGCACCATTGCACTCCAGTCTGGGTGACAGAGTGAGACTCCATCTCAAAAAAAAAGAAAAAAGGCCAGGCACGGTGGCACGTGCCTACAATCCCAGCACTTTGGGAGGCCAAGGTGGGTGGATCACCTGAGGTCAGGAGTTCCAGACCAGTCTGACCAACATGGTGAAACCCCGTCTCTACTAAATACAAAAAATTAGCTGGGCGTGGTAGCAGGTGCCTGTAATCTCAGCTACTTGGGAGGCTGAGGCAGGAGAATCACTTGAACCCAGAAGGCAGAGGTTGCAGTGAGCCAAGATCGCACCACTTCACTCCAGCCTGGGCAACAAGAGCAAAACTCCATCTCAAAAAAAAAAAAAAAAGAAAAGTAAAGTAAACAGAATTCTCTCAAAAGTAATAAAGTCTTGCCTCCCTGAGCCCACAGGCCCATTCGGCAAACACGGGGGAGCGTGGATTCAGCAGGCCTGGGCTGCCTGGCCAGATCCTATTTTTATTTACTTCTTTTTATTGATAGGAACTGTTCTCATTATTTTTCCAATGTGTTCCCATAAAAATTCCAAAGACGTACACATCCACTCTCCTAGAAACAAAAAAAAGTTCCAAAGAAGAATTTTTTTTTTTTTTGAGACGGAGTTTCGCTCCTGTTACCCAGGCTGGAGTGCAATGGCGCGATCTCGGCTCACCGCAACCTCCGCCTCCTGGGTTCAAGCAATTCTCCTGCCTCAGCCTCCCGAGTAGCTGGGACTACAGGCACGTGTCACCACGCCCAGCTAATTTTTGTATTTTTAGTAGAGACGGAGTTTCACCATGTTGACCAGGATGGTCTTGATCTCTTGACCTCGTGATCCACCCGCCTCGGCCTCCCAAAGTGCTGGGATTACAGGCTTGAGCCACCACGCCCGGCCCCAAAGAAGAATTTTTTAAGAGACAAGGTCTCCGTCTAGCCCCAGGTGGAGTACAGTGGCACAGTCCTGGCTCACTGCAGTCTTGAACTCCTGAGCTCAAGCAATCCTTCAACCTCAGCCTCCCAAGTAGCTGGGACAAGTAGTTTAGCAGAGACGGGTTCTCACCATATTGGCCAAGCTGGTCTCGAACTCCTGACCTCAAAAAGAAAAAAAACCTTTGATATTTATTTTTTAAAACATTTTAATTTCTAACCTTTTTATTTTGAAAAACTTCAAACATACAGAAAAATTGAAAGAACAATACACCCTTTTCCCTTTACATAGATTCACTGATTGCTAATATCTGCTTTCTCTCTCTTTTTTTTTTGAGACAGAGTCTTGCTCTTGTCACCCAGGCTGCCGTGCACTGGCACGATCTCAGCTCACTATAACCTCCACCTCCTGGGTTCAAGTGATTCTTCTGCCTCAGCCTCCCAAGTAGCTGGGATTACAGGCATGAGCCACTGCGCCTAGTCGGGCTCTTTCTATATAGATAGTGACATACACATATAGATATACATGTGGATGTCTATATCTTCACATTGATTATACTAGTACCTAAAATGAGTCCATATTCTGGCCGGGATTGGTGGTTCACACCTGTAATCCCAGCATTTTGGGAGGCCGAGACAAGTGGATCACCTGAGGTCAGGGGTCTGACACCAGCCTGGCCAATGGCAAAACCCCTTCTCTACTAAAAATACAAAAATTAGCCATGCATTGTGGTGGGTGCCTGTAATCCCAGCTACTAGGGAGGCTGAGGCAGGAGAATCGTTTGAACCCGGGCGTGGAGGTTGCAGTGAGCTGACATTGTGCCACTTCAGTCTGGGTGAAAGAGTGAAACGCCATCTCAAAAATATATAAAATAAAATGAGTCCATACTCCAATGTCCCCGTGTTTGGATAGCCGAATAGCGTCCTTTATAACTTTATTTTCCCCCAATCCAGGAACTAATCAAGGACGTGGCATTGCATTTTGTCACATCTTGTCTTCTTTAATCTAGAACAGTTTCCT
This sequence comes from Alouatta palliata, assembly GCA_004027835.1. Classification (NCBI taxonomy): domain Eukaryota; kingdom Metazoa; phylum Chordata; class Mammalia; order Primates; family Atelidae; genus Alouatta; species Alouatta palliata. Next base: position 23,233 of record PVKV010027909.1, on the reverse strand, counting down.
GGCTTTGTCTTCTGTGACACTGATTTTTTTAAGACAGGGTCTCGCTCTGTCGCCCAGGCTGGAGTGCCGCGGCTCCCTCTCGGCTCACTGCAACTTCTGCCTCCCTGGTTCGAGCGATTCTCCTGACACTGACATTTTTGAAGTATCCATGTAGGTTGCTTGCAGGCAGCTCCCCGGTTTTTTGTTTTGTTTTTTACAACTATGGGCCTCACTTTCTGGGTTGAGTGGCATGAGGTTGCCTCCCTAGCCGGGGCCCTGGCTGCTGTGCCTGGAATTGAAATCTTGCCTCGAAGCGCCACCTCATGGTCTTCTATGGGAATATTTTTTCCCCCTCCCAGTTCTTATCCTGGACAGACAAGCTCCATGGCATTCAAAAGAAGCTGGGTGGCTCATGCCTGTAATCCCAGCACTTTGGGAGGCCGAAATGGGAAGATCACTTGAGGCCAGGAGTTCAAGACCAGTCTAGGCAACATAGGATAACCCTGTCTCTACAAAAAACACCAAAAAAAATTGGCCAGGTGTGGTTCACACCAGTAGTCCCAGCTACTCAGGAGGCTGAGGGAGAGGATGCCCTGAGCCCAGGAGGTCAAGGCTTCAGTGAGCCATGATCGTGTCCCTTCATTCCAGCCTGGGCGACAGAGTGAGATTCTGTCTCAAAAAAAACCCCACAAAAACGTGGCTGGGCATGGTGGCTCACGCCTGTAATCCCAGCACTTTAAGGAGGCTGAGGTGGGAGGATCACTTGAGCTCAGGAGTTTGAGACCAGCCTGGCCCACATGGTAAAACCCCATCTCTACTAAAACACAAAAGTTAGCTGGGAGAGGTGGCAGGCACCTGTAGTCCCAGCTACTCGGGAGGCTGAGGTTTGAGAATCGCTTGATCCCAGGAAGTGGAGGTTGCAGTGAGTGGAGATCACACCACTGCACTCCAGCCTAGGCGACAGAGTGAGACTTTGTCTCAAACACACACACACACCTGAAGCTGATGTAAGTACTCCACTCAGCAAGCAGGGATGGTCTCTCAGTGTCCGTGAGGTTGGGAGGGAGCGCGTGGCCGTGATTCTTGTCTCATCCCCCAGCCATGACCCTGACCCTGACCCTGACCCCCTCCACTCCCAGGACTACATCCCCGTGGAGGGCGAGCTGCTGTTCCAGCCCGGGGAGGCCTGGAAAGAGCTGCAGGTGAAGCTCCTGGAGCTGCAGGAGGTTGACTCTCTTCTGCGGGGCCGCCAGGCTCGCCGTTTCCACGTCCAGCTCAGCAACCCTAAGTTTGGGGCCCATCTGGGCCAGCCCCACTCCACGACCGTCATCATCAGAGACCCAGGTGGGTACAGCCTGTGACTGGCTTAAGCAGGGGGAGAGGGAAGACTGGGGTGGGGGGGCCGTCTCTCAACTAGGGCTGCCAGACTTAGCAAATCCAAACACAGGACACCCAGGTAAATCTGAATTTCAGATCAACATACACATTGGTAGGATATGTATGTCCCATGCAATATTTGGAACATACTTATCCTTTTTTTTTTTTTTTTTTTTCAAGAGGGGCTGGGTGCACTGGCTCACACCTATAATCCCAGCACCTTGGGAGACCTAAGTGGGAGGATCACTTGAGCCCAGGAGTTCTAGACCAACCTGGGCAACACAGCATGACCTCATCTCTACAAAAAATAAACAAATTAGCTTGGCATAATGGTGTGCACCTGGGGTCCCAGCTACTCAGGAGGCTGAGGTGGGAGGATCACTTGAACTCAGGGGATCTGGGCTGTATCGAGCTGTGATCACACCACTGCACAGCACCTGGACCACGAAATAAGACTGTGTCCCCCCCTCCACAAAAAAAAAAAAAAAAGCTTGCTGTTTATCTTGGCTGGGCACGGTGGCTCACGCCTGTAATCCCAGCACCTGGAGGCTGAGGTGGGCAAATCACGAGGTCAAGAGATTGAGACCATCCTGGCCAACATGGTGAAATCCCTTCTCTACTAAAAATACAAAAATTAGCTGGGCATGGTGGAGCGCACCTGTAGTCCCAGCTACTTGGGAGGCTGAGGCAGGAGAATTGCTTGAACCGGGGAGGCAGAGGTTGCAGTGAGCTGAGATCACGCCACTGCACTCCATCCTGGCAACAGGGCTAGACTGTCTCAAAAAAAAAAAAAAAATCTTGCTGTTTATCTGAAATTCAAATGTCACCAGGCATCCTGCATTTTATCTGGCAACCCCATAGCCAGAGAGGCTGAGACCACGTTGTCACCACACAATAGGAATTCTCCCATCCGACCCCCGCCCTTTGGCTTCAGCCTCCGTTCTAACATGCAGATGCTCCTGGAAGGGGTGGGCCAGTTAGTTCCTCTCAGCCTTCAGCCTCCCCGCTGGGAAAAGGCCTGCTGGGAAGATGGGAAAGGAGGGAAATACTCAGGGTACAGTGTGGAGATGGGGTGGGGAGCAAATGTTCCCATGTGGAATTTTCCCTGAGCTGCCAAGAGAGAAAGGGGCAAACCAATTCCTTCCTCCTTCTGTTTCTCCAGAGACCCTCCTGGGCCCTCTGCCAAGCTTGACAGGATGCCCTATGTGGCAGCAATGGGGTACCAGGTCCCCAGAGACGCGGGTGGGCAGGTCTGAGTTGAATGCGCTGGGCAGGGAGCCCTGGGTGTTTAAGTGGGTCTCTGGCGCCCCCTGGTGGCAAAGCGGGGTCTGAGCCTGCTGCCCTGCCCCGCCCGAACTTGACCCATTAGATGAAGTGGACAGGAGCTTCACGAATCAGATGGTGTCATCACAGCCACCGCCTCACGGCGACCTGGGTGCCCCGCAGAACCCCAATGCTAAGGCCGCTGGGTCCAGGAAGATCCATTTCAACTGGCTGCCCCCTTCTGGCAAGCCAATGGGGTACAGGGTAAGGTGGGGGACTGAGGGCCATATCAGGTGGATGGGCGGTCTGACACCAGCACTCCCGGGAGAGGTGGGCTGTTGGAGGCCAGGGCCCCCTGAGAGAGAGGTGACAGTGGACCCTAGCACAGGTGGTCAACGGGAAACCTGATCTGTGCTGGGGAAGAGGGAAGACTCATTCCTGAGTTTATCAGACATTTACCTTCCTTCCTTGAAGGGGACCCCCTCTCTCCCCGAAGTGGAAGATCCCCCTGCTCTGCCCCAGTCCTGATGTTTGCATGTGGCAGATCTCTCAGCCCCTCCCTCAGGCCTCAGTGTCTCTCATCTGTGCAAACAGGACAGTAAGGCAGAGGTCAGCAGAGGGACAGGCAGTATGGGTGCCTTCTGCATCCCCCTGACCAGGACCCTGTCCCTGGGGGGAGCAGGTAAAATACTGGATTCAGGGTGACTCCGAGTCCGAAGCCCACCTGCTCGACAGCAAGGTGCCCTCAGTGGAGCTCACCAACCTGTACCCGTATTGCGACTATGAGATGAAGGTGTGCGCCTACGGGACGCAAGGCGAGGGACCCTACAGCTCCCCGGTGTCCTGCCGCACCCACCAGGAAGGTGAGGCCTCGTCATGTCTGTCCATTTGTCCCCTGGCTAACCTGCACTCCCTCCCCCTGCCACTGACAGCACTCTTTCTGTATCCCCTGCTCCCCAGTGCCCAGCGAGCCAGGGCGTCTGGCCTTCAACGTAGTCTCCTCCACGGTGACCCAGCTGAGCTGGGCTGAGCCGGCTGAGACCAACGGTGAGATCACAGCCTATGAGGTCTGCTACGGCCTGGTCAACGAGGACAACCGTAAGAACCAGATCCTTCCTTCCTGCCCACGGGGACAACAGCTGCGGAAGGGGAGGGGGTCAAGCTGGAGGGAGCTCCGGGTCACTCCCTGGACCTGCTGTTCAGGGCACTCAAGGCCTTCATCCTGGTCAGCGGATAAGCGGCATCCTCAGGGTTTTGGCCAGATTTGGGCTGGGTTGCGTTCTAAGGCCAAACCCAGAAGCCTGCAGGGCGGCTGGTTACCTATGTGGAGTGGGGTCACAGGCCCAGGGGCACCCCTGCCCAAGCAGGTAACCAGGGAGCTCATGCTTGCATGATTTTCCTGGGGCGAGAGGAAAGTTACCAGATTTAGCAAACAGAAATACAGGAGGCTGTGAATTTCAGGTAGCACTTTAAAAGATTTTGGGACCAGCCTGAACAACATGGAAGAAACCCCGTCTCTACTAAAAATACAAAAATTAGCCAGGCATGCTAGCACATGCCTGTAATCCCAGCTACTGCAGAGGCTGAGGCAGGAGAATCACTTGAACCCGGGACGCGGAGGCTGTGGTGAGCCGAGATCACACCATTGCACTCCAGCCTAGGCAACAAGAGCAAAACACCGTCTGAAAAAAAAAAAAAAAAAGATTATTTTGTACATTGGGAGGCCAAGGTGGGTGGATTGCTTGAGGTCAGGAGTTCGAGACCAGCCTGGCCAACATGATGAAACCCCAATTCTATTAAAAAATACAAACAAAAAAATTAGCCAGGTATGGTGGCTCATCCCTGTAGTCCCAGCTATTCAGGAGGCTGAGGCAGGAGAATCACTTGAACCAGAGAGGCAGAGTTGCAGTGAGCCAGGATCGTGCCATTACACTCCAGCCTGGGTGATAGAGCCAGACTCCCTCTCGAAAAAAAAAAAGTATTATACAGTATTTTATCTGGCAGCCCAAGATCAGAGTGCCCAGCAGAACAGTTATTTCGCCAGTCCTGGAAGGGAGGCAGGGGTAGGCGACCCCCTTTGCGTGCCCTCACCTCGTGTGGAGGCACTGTGGACATATTGGGAGAGGTGATATTGGGGCCAACTTGAGTCCAGCCCTCACTCTGCCACTTATTCAGCAGAGTCCCTTGGAGGACTGGTGACATGTGTCTACACCAGTCATGCTGACTCTCAGGGCTCCGCAGGTGGCAGTTCAGCAGTGGCTGTCGGTGCCTTGCTCCCCAGCCCCTGGGTGCCATCCAGGGGTGGCACGGCGGTCCCGCTGTGTCTGGGGTGGTGCTGGGACCAGGCTGGAACCTGAGTGACCCTCTGAAGCACTCTCCCTGCCCCAGGACCCATTGGACCCATGAAGAAGGTGCTGGTTGACAATCCTAAGAACCGGATGCTGCTCATTGAGAATCTGCGGGAGTCCCAGCCCTACCGCTACACGGTGAAGGCGCGAAACGGAGCGGGCTGGGGGCCCGAGCGGGAGGCCATCATCAACCTGGCCACCCAGCCTAAGCGGCCCATGTCCAGTGAGTGGTGGGCAGGGAGGTGAGGGCAGACGGGGTAGGGGGACAGAGGGCAGCAGCCAGGGCCCTGGCTCACTCCCCCGCCCTGCAGTCCCCATCATCCCCGACATCCCCATCGTGGACGCCCAGAGCGGGGAGGACTACGACAGCTTCCTCATGTACAGCGACGATGTTCTACGCTCTCCGTCCTGCAGCCAGAGGCCCAGCGTCTCCGATGACACTGGTGAGTGGGCCTGGGACCCACAAGAAGACAGTGGGGGCCTGGGGTACAGAGTGAGTCCACTGGGTCCAGAGAGAGCAAAGGGGCCAGCAACCAGGGGTCGTGGAGGTTAAGACAGCCTAGGACAAACGCAATGGTGTGCACATCTCTACAACTTGAAGAGACACAGCTTTACAACTTGAAGGTTCACCAGCTGTGCCATGGACGCAGGAACTCAGGCCACCCCCCAGGGGCAGGCCTGGCCCAGGAGCCCTGAGCAGCCTCACAGTCACCAGCTGTGAGGTTTCCCTTGCTTTACTTACATTATTTAATTATTTATACGGTATTTTTATTACTGTATAATAATACGGCCGCCTGGCAAGGGTGAGGGAGCCAAGGAGACAAGAACACCCCCCACTGGCTCTGTCCTTCCTCCTTGATTCCCAGCACAGAGCGGCAGAGCCCTTAGCTGGGGCTCCTGAGTGCTCAGTTTCAGCTCTGGCTCCACTGTGGGACATCAGATGAATCACTTAGCATCTCCAGGCATCAATTTTCTGATCTATATAACGGGATACCAATCACACAGTACCATGAGTGGAAAAGTCTCTTGGGCACGTATGTCATTTGTATTTTCTCCCGTCCCTGCCTATGCTTCCACATCTGCCCCACCCCCATGAACACATACTGGCCCCACGGAGCTGAGCTTGGGCTTAAGGAGCCGTTCTGAGAGGCTCAGGTGGAGCGCAGCTGGTATGATTCTGGAACCTCAGCTCAGCGCTTCTAACACTACCTTCGAAGCACTGGGTGGCTTGCAGAACGGTCCCTGGGAGGCAGGCAGGGGCGAGATTCCTCTCTCCATTGTATAGACGGGAAACTGAGTCTCGGAGAGGTTAAGTAAGGCAAGGGAGACCTCACAACTGGTGACAGAGCCTAGGCTTCCCCCAGATCTCCTGGCAGGTCCAGGGGTCTCTCCTCCCCAGCTGTGCCAAGGCTACACTCGCTCATCTGGAAAGGCTCCCGCCGTGCAAGGGTCTCACCTGCTGCGGGGCTTCCCGGCCCGCATCTACCCCCGCCCCCATCACTCACCCCGGGATCCCGGGAGCTGGAGACGGGCTCCCTTGGCAGCGTCTCCGGCCTTCCCCCACCTGGCCCTGCTCGGCCCGGCGCCCCCCCGGCGGTGCCAACGCGGCCCTTCGTTGTTCCCAAGGCTGCGGCTGGAAGTTCGAGCCTCTGCTGGGGGAGGAGCTGGACCTGCGTCGCATCACGTGGCGGCTGCCCCCGGAGCTCATCCCGCGCCTGTCGGCCAGCAGCGGGCGCTCCTCCGACGCCGAGGCGCCTTACGGGCCCCCGGATGACGGCGGCGCGGGCGGGAAGGGCGGCAGCCTGCCCCGCGTTGCGACACCGGGGCCCCTCGGAGGTGACAGGGTTCACCCGCCACGCCCTGATCCGTGCCCACCCAGACTCACTAGTGCCGGCGGGTCTGGGGGCCTGGGGTGGGCGTCTGTGCTGCCTCGGGTGTTTCAGCCAGGCTGGGGCCTTGGCCACTGGGGGCACAGGGGCTCAGACGCAGGGCCCAGTGCCAGGGAACGCCCGAGGCAGAGGCTTGGGCCCTTATGGTGCCTGCCTGCCCAGGGGGTGCAAATTCAGAAGTCTGTCCAGGGAGCAGACCCTGGCACCCAAGTAGACCCCTCAGGGTCCTCAAAGGACAGGAGAGAAGACTTCAGGACCTCCCCAGGGCAGGGATGACTGCAAGGGCAGCAAATCCCTGACCACCGCCAGGGTCAGCTGTGCTCACACCCATGTAGTGGCCGCCAGAGGACACGGGCTGTGGAATCCTGGGTGGCCCTTGGCTCCTCCAGGGACATAGGGCCTCTGTCCCTAGTGGTTTGAGGGAAACTGGTTGTATTTAAGCAAAAGCCACCCAGAGGGTGGGTGACCAGGAATGCCCAGGGCCCAGCCTGCCCCACAGGGCCCGTGTCCACTAGGCTTGAGCAAGTGACCCTGCTCTCCGCCCGCAGAGCACCTGATGAATGGCCGGATGGACTTTGCCTTCCCGGGCAGTACCAACTCCCTGCACAGGATGACCACGTCCAGTGCTGCCTATGGCACCCACCTGAGCCCACACCTGCCCCACCGTGTGCTAAGCACGTCCTCCACCCTCACACGGGACTACCACTCACTGACCCGCTCGGAACACTCACACTCGGCCACACTGCCCAGGGACTACTCCACCCTCACCTCCGTCTCCTCCCACGGTGAGTGACCTCAGCCAACCCTGCCTCTCCCACTAATCCTTCTCTTCCAGCTCCTGGAGGCTGGGGCTTTGGCCTGCTGTCCCCACGGCCCATCCTCCAACACACACACACACACACACACACACACTCATGCATGCGCACGCACACACATGCATGTGTGCAGGCATGCACGCACACACACACATCAGTGCTGACATGCACGCACACACAGGCACACATGCACACACACAGGCACGGATGCACACACACAGGCATGCATGCATGCACACACAGGCACATGCATGCACACAGGCATGCATGCATGCACAGGCACACATGCATGCACACACAGGCACACATGCATGCACACTCCCTGCTCCTCTCACTCTTGTTTCGTCCCACCCTAGGCCTCCCTCCCATCTGGGAATACGGGAGGAGCAGGCTTCCGCTGTCCTGGGCCCTGGGGTCCCGGAGTCGGGCTCAGATGAAAGGGTTACCCCCTTCCAGGGGCCCACGAGACTCTATAATCCTGGCTGGGAAGCCAGCAGCGCCCTCCTGGGGCCCAGGTAGTACAGGGGTGGCCATCCTGTCTCCACCGCTGTCCTGCTCCATCTGCCATCCAGCCACCATAGCAGCCGCCAGCTGTGCCCACCGCTTCCCCTCCATTCTATCCACAGGACCCCTGCCTGCCCACAGGTGCTAACCACCTGCCCCACCATCAGTGCTGACGCCTAACACTGTCTCTGCCCTTCCAGGGGGCGGGGCTGGGGCTGGGGCTGGGGCAGGCGAGGGGCCAGGCCAGCTGAGGTGAGGGGTATGGCTGGCAGACACACAGGGCTCATGCTCTCTTAGCACAGACAAGGGCCCATAGCCTCCTGGAGGACATGCAGGAGGTGCTGGGCAGCCTCGACAGGGTGTTGCAGGGTGAGTGAGTCATCCAGCCAGCGGTCAGTGTAGACATGCCAGCCGAGGGAGGGAGGCCGGGGGCAGCACCGTGACTCCCACTGAGACCCCAGCCCCTGCATCTCTGGCTGACTGTGGCCTCCCGTCCCCAGACGCTCGCCCGACTGCTGGTGTGCCCGACACACCCACCCGCCTGGTGTTCTCTGCCCTGGGGCCCACATCTCTCAGAGTGAGCTGGCAGGAGCCACGGTGTGAGCACGCACTGCAGGGCTACAGCGTGGAATACCAGCTGCTGAACGGCGGTGAGGCACAGCCCTGCAAGGCCTGGCCCCAGCGTGACACACGGGACACCTCGGCTGTGTCAGGAACCCATCCAAGTTCCCTGAGCTCTAAAAGGCCCCATCCAGCCTGAAAGGGTCTCACCCCATTCCCCACCCCTCTTCTGAGGTCTCAACCACCCCCCGGGCCTCTCTCCCGGTCATTCTCTGCTATGTTTGCCTAACAAGGCCACTTTGGCCTGAGATCCTAGGGCCTCTGCTGGCCTGAGATGCCTTTGGGGGAATGAGGAAGCGCCACGTCCCTGGGCAGGCACATTCAAAGCAGCATGACCACGGCACAGGATTTTGCCCAAACATGAGTGGGATTCCAGGCTCCACTCTTATATAGTACCCAACCTGAACAACCAGCCATACCACACGGTACCCGACCTGTACCCAAACCACAGCCAGTCCTGGGTGGGTGATAGGTCTCCGTGGCAGTTTAGGGAAGAGGGGGATCAGGCCAGGGGTGGGAGTAACACTGCACTACTACCTGCCCCCACATGACCCCCAGGCGAGGTGTATCGGCTCAACATCCCCAACCCTGCCCAAACTTCGGTGGTGGTGGAAGACCTCCTGCCCAACCACTCCTACGTGTTCCGTGTGCGGGCCCAGAGCCAGGAGGGCTGGGGCCGAGAGCGTGAGGGCGTCATCACCATCGAATCCCAAGTGCACCCGCAGAGCCCACTCTGTCCCCTACCTGGTGAGTTGCCTCCCCCAGCCCCACACTGTCCCCATCATGCCCGCCACCCATCTGCACGCTGATGTTCTTCCTCTGCTACCCCTAGGCTCTGCCTTCACTTTGAGCACGCCCAGTGCCCCAGGCCCGCTGGTGTTCACCGCCCTGAGCCCAGACTCACTGCAGCTGAGCTGGGAGCGGCCACGGAGGCCCAATGGGGATATTGTCGGCTACCTGGTGACCTGCGAGATGGCCCAAGGAGGAGGTGCTGCCCACCCCTGGGGACAGGGGAGGTCAGGGCAGGGGTAGAGAGGGGCCCACAGAGGCTGAAGGCATCTTCCTTGCTTAGGGACAGCCACCACATTCCGGGTGGACGGAGACAGCCCCGAGAGCCGGCTGACCGTGCCGGGCCTCAGTGAGAATGTGCCCTACAAGTTCAAGGTGCAGGCCAGGACCACCGAGGGCTTTGGGCCGGAGCGTGAGGGCATCATCACCATCGAGTCCCAGGACGGAGGTGGGCACCTGTCCCTTCCCTCGCCCCAACCCGTCCTCAGGCCGTGCCTTCTCCTGGCACTGCCTTCTGACCGGCCAATCTGCCCACCCCAGGCCCCTTCCCACAGCTGGGCAGCCACGTCGGGCTCTTCCAGCACCCGCTACAAGGTGACTATAGCATCACCACCACCCACACCAGCGCCATGGAGCCCTTCCTAATGGGTGAGCACTGAGGGCGGGGGGTCCCGGCTCTGCTGGGACAGGGAGTGAGCAGAGGGAGAGGGGCAGCCCCCAGGGCGGGTCAGCCACTGCCACCTCCTCCACAGATGGGCTGACCCTGGGGACCCAGCACCTGGAGGCAGGTGGCTCCCTCACCCGCCACGTGACCCAGGAGTTTGTGAGCCGGACGCTGACCACCAGCGGAACCCTCAGCAGCCAGGTGGACCAACAGTTCTTCCAAACCTGACCCCGCCCCACCCCACCCCTGCTGTGTCCTGGAATCCAGGCCTCCTCCCCTCTCCTCTCCCAGAGCCTCCTCAGCTACTCCATCCTTGCACCCCTGGGGGCCCACCCAGCCCACCCGCATGCACAGAGCAGGTGCCAGGTGTCCTCTGGGAGGCATGAGGTGGGCAAGGTCCCTCCTCTCTGGGCCCAAACCTATTTGTAACCAAAGAGCTAGGAGCAGCACAGGGACCCCGCCTTTGTTCTGCACTTAATAAAACGTTCTGCTACTGCGAGGCCCTGCCTTGCCCTTTCTTCTGCAGCCTGAGAGGCGTTCCCCTCGGGTAGGGGAGCTGTCCTGACACCCCCCTTCTCTGACACCCAAGCAGACACCCACCTCTAGAGGCAGGCAGGTTCCACGCTGGAGGTACAAGTTTATTGAGCACCCAGATAGGGAAGGCAGCGCCGGGCACAGAGCTGTGGGACTGGCCTGCAGGCCCTGCATCCCCACTGTGTGCGGTCCTGGGGGCACCTCACAAGGGCAGCACCTTGGCTCCGTCGGCCGCTTGAGAGAGGTAGAAGGTAGCGGTCCCGCTGTACTGCTCCTGAGAGAGGCGGGCCGGGGGTGAGTGGCAGGGCCCTGGGAAGCCACTGCTTCTGCCCACCCAGGCCCCAGTACCTGCCCACCTGGATGTGCTGCATGGCCTGGGGAGTGGCTGAGGCCTCCAGCAGCGTCACTGTGCAGCCACCGAAGCCACCACCCGTCATACGGCTGCCATAAACCCCAGGCACAGCGAGCGCGGCCTCCACCAGCTGGTCCAGCTCCGGGCAGCTCACCTCGTAGTCGTCTCTGCAGAGAAGATGTCGGAGGGGTGGGCCTGGGCCAGCCTGGGCCCAGGAGGAGTGGGGCGCCCAGAGGGCCTCACCTGAGCGAGCAGTGGCTCTCCACCATGAGGCGGCCGAAGCCTCTGTAGTCCCCACGCTTCAGGGCGGCTGCTGCCTGGGCTGTGCGCTGAATCTCCCCCACCACGTGCCGGGCCCGCCGGAAGCCCTCCTTGCTCACCAGGTCCCTGGCAGCTGGGGAGGAAAAAGGAGTCAGCAGCCACCCTCCCACTGCCTGGGGCCCCGCCTCCTGTGGGGACTGGCAGGCAGTAATGGCAGTGGCCCTGCCAGGACGCTCAACAGTGAAGGGTGGGAGGCCGAGGGGGCAGGGCAGCCTGGCTCTCTTGGGCATGGGACTCAAGAGGCCCCTCATCACAGCGCCTCCTCCCCTGACTGTAAAATGGAACACCGTGGGCCGGGCGCGGTGGCTCACGCCTGTAATTCAAGCACTTTGGAGGCCAAGGCGGGCAGATCACCTGAGGTCGGGAGTTCAAGACTAGCCTGACCAACCTGGTGAAACCCCGTCTTTAAAAAAAAAAAAAAAATGGAACACCTTGGTCCTTCAGGGCGCAGTGACGGTGGAAACTCTCTGTGTTCTCCAAGGTGAGTGCTGTCCTCAAGAGGCCACCACAGAGCAGGAGGAGATGAAATTCTGCTGAGCCACATGGAGCCTCAAGGGCTGGTGCTCTGAAGAGGGGGCAGGAGCAGCCAGGGACCAGCAGGCTGTCCCATCTGGCTGGAGCTGAGGCTGGAGGGGCACCTGGGTCAGTATGGATACTGACTCAGTACCGTGCCCGGCCAAACACACAGTAAGGGGGAAGGTTGTTAGGGCAGGTGGCATGGCAGGATGGAGGGGCAAGTAGATTCAAAGGACTAAGAAATGGGTGTGGTGGCTCATGCCTGTAATCCCAGCACTTTGGGAGACTGAGGCAGTCGGATCACCTGAGGTCAGGAGCTCGAGACCAGCCTGGCCAACATGGGGAAACCCCGGCTCTACTAAAAATACAAAAATTAGCCAGGCATAGTGGCAGGCGCCTGTAATCCCAGCTACTCAGGAGGGAGGCTGAGGCAGGAGAATCGCTTGAACCTGGGAGGCGGAGGTTGCAGTGAGCAGAGATCATGCCACCGCACTCCAGCCTGGGCAACAGAGACTCCCTCTCAGAGGAAACAAAGAAAAATGAAATGAATGGAAATGAGATAGTGGGCGGTGTTTTGGGAGGGAAGAAAATTGAGCATGTCTTGGAGGCTGAGGGAAGGAGCCAGGCAGGGGACGGAAGGAGAAGAACTGGGGCTTCTAGGGCAGGACTCTGGAGGAGGCAGGGTGAGTTGCTCCTAGGCAGAAGGAGACCTGGAGGAGGGGCAGCAAGGACAGGCTGGGGTGAGGAGGAGGGACCGACTTGTTCCAGTGTGAAAACCTTGGCCAAGGTCATCTGCACAGAGCAGGCAGGGCAGGTCTGAGTGCTGTTCTGGAGAACATGACAGTTCACAAAGGAAAAGGACAGGGTGGTCCTTCAGAGTGGTCTAGTGTCCCGGAGATGGGCACACCTACACTGCCAGGAAGGGACAACTCAGTGTGGGCAGCACAGCCAGGCAGTCAAGAGCGTGAGGCCTAGAGCTAATCTGTCCAGACAGGGTTCAGATCCCACCACTGCCTCTCACTATAGATTCCCCCATCAAAAACATAAGAATTATGGTAACAGAATGTGCTTTCAAGTTTTGGGGGAGTTAAATGAGTTAATATTGATATGACCTTAAAACTGTCCAACAGACTACCTTCCTGGTCCAATAGTAGCAGGAGCCTTAAGAATCTTTTTCTTTTTCTTTTTTTTTTTTTTTGGAGATAGGGTCTCACTCTGTGGCCCAGGCTGGAGTGCAGTGGTAGAATCACAGCTCACTGCAGGTTCAACCTCCTGGGCTCAAGTGATCCTCCCACCCCAGCCTCTTAAGTAGCTGGGACTACAGGCACACACCATCATGCCTGGCTAATTTTTGTATTTTTTTAGAGATGGGGTTTTGCCATGTTGCCCAGGCTGGTCTCAAATTCCTGAGCTCAATGAATCTTCCCGCCTTGGCCTCCCAAAGTGCCAGAATTACATGCTTAGGTGTGAGTCACTGCACGCAGCCTAGAATACTTGTGTCTTGACTCTGTAATTCTACTCCTAAGAATCCATTCCTAAGAAAATATTAAGAGAATGCAGATAGGCCGGATGTGGCAGCTCACACCTGTGCCTGTAACCCCAGCTCTTTGGGAGGATGAGGCAAGCGGATCACTTGAGGTCAGAAGTCCAAAACCAGCCTGGCCAATAGAGTGAAACTCTGTCTCTACTAAAAATACAAAAAAAAAAAAAACAAGGCCGGGTGCAGTAGCTTGTGCCTGTAATTCCACCATTTTGAGAGGCTGATGCAGGCAGATCACGAGGTCAGGAGTTTGAGACCAGCCTGACCAACATAATGAAACCCCTTCTCTACTAGAAATGCAAAATTAGCTGGGTATGGTGGTGCCTGCCTGTAATCCCAGCTACTTGAGAGGCTGAGGCAGGAGTATCGCTTGAACCCTGGAGGTAGAGGTTGCAGTGAGCCGAGATTGCTCCACTGCACTCCAGCCTGGGCAACAGAGAAAGACTGTGTCACAGAAAAAAAAACAAAATAAAATAAAAAAAAAATAAGCTGGGCGCGGTGGCTCACGCCTGTAATCCCAGCACTTTGGGAGGCCGAGGCGGGCGGATCACAAGGTCAAGAGATCGAGACCATCCTGGCCAACATGGTGAAACCCCCGTCTCTACTAAAAAATACAAAAATTAGCTGGGCGTGGTGGCGCGTACCTGTAGTCCCAGCTACTCGGGAGGCTGAGGCAGGAGAATTGCTTGAATCCAGGAGGCAGAGATTGCAGTTAGCCAAGACTGAGCCACTGCACTCCAGCCTGGCGCCTGGGGAAAAAACAAAACTCTGACTCAAAAAAAAAAAAAAAAAAAAATAGAGCCACATTGAGCTAGGCCTTTCATGGCCTAAGATAGGGTTCTGACATAATGTTTAGTTTAAAAAAAAAAAACACGTGGCAAGTGGGCTGGGCACAGTGGCTCATGCCTGTAATCCCAAGATTTTGGGAGGCCAAGACAGGAGGATCATTTGAGACCAGAGTTCAAGACAGCCCAGGCAACACTGCAAGAGCCTGTCTCTACAAAAATCAAAAATAAAAAAGCTGGGCATGGTAGCACACCTGTAATCTCAGCTACTTGGAAGGCTGAGCTAGGAGGCTCCCTTGAACCCAAGAGTTGAAGTTTACAGTGAGCACACTACTACATTCCAGCTTGGGCAACAGAATGAGACCCTGTTTCTTAAAAAAGGAGGGGCACGTGATCATATATTACATATACTCAGCTTTGAAAACAGATGCAGAAAAATACTGAAAGGAAATGTGAAAATGTCAACAGTGGCTGTCTCTGGGTAGCGGCCTTATAGCTTATTTTATACTCTGTACTTTCCACATTTTCCACAATGGAAACATGATTCTTGATTAGATAAGACCATTGCAGGATTTCAAGCAGTCCTGCTGAGGCTGGAGCCCTGGGTTTGCTTTGCAGTGTTTGGAGGGACTGGACAGAGTGTGGCAGAAGGCCCTGGAGATCGGGGTCCCGGGCAGGGTCCAGGCCACACTGAGGTGCCAGCAGGGAGTGCAGCCGCCTCCAGGACAGAGCGCCCCAGCCAGTTCTCACCCTCCAGCTCTTCCATCTGCACCTCCCGGAGGCTTTCCTTGCCCAGAGCCCGGGCCACTTCCTCACACTGGCGCCGCCGCACATGGTACTCGCTGGAGCTCAGGGAGTGGTGGACATTGGAGTTGGTGATGAGCACGGCCAGCTTGGCGTCCGAGAGTGGCACCAGGCTTGTCTCCAAGGACCTGGGGTGGAGTTACAGTGGGGGAGATGACGAGGCCAAGTGTGTGCTTGCTGCACCAGGCAGTGGGCACACTCCACCCAGGAGCTCCTGAGTGCAGGTGGGAGGGGACGAGGGAGGGAGCCGCACCTGCAGTCGATGAGCAGCGCGTGGCCTCTCTGCCCCATCAGTGAGATGAGCTGGTCCATGATGCCACAGGGCACCCCTGCGAAGCTGTGCTCGGCCTGCTGACACACCTGGGCGCGGGCAGCCACTGTGCCTGAGTCTGCAGAACAGGGTGAGGTGGGAAGGCTAGCACTGGTGGGAGCAGGAGTGGCTCCAATGACACTCCAGAGAGACTCCCCACCACCCCCTCCGTAAGCCATAGTAGAAACTCGGACCACCTGGAGACCTCAGGAAAGGAGGGCTGGGTCAGGGCTGGGGCCCAGGTGGTACCTGGACAGAGCTGCTGGAGAAAGGTGTACATGGCCACTTCCAAGGATGCTGAGCTGGAGAGGCCACCTCCCAGGGGCACTGAGCTGACCAGCACTGCACTGAAGCCAGGGAGGGGGGCAGCTGCAGGGGGAAGAATGGGCGATGGTAAGAGGGGCTGCCTGTGAGGATGGGCACAGCAAGGGCATGTGCCCCGGTGGGAAGGTCAGCAATGGCCTGGCAACTGTTTCTAGGGCGTGTGTCTCAGTTGTCAAAGAGGGCACCAACCTGCTGGACCCCAAGGGGCCCACTGCCCTCCATTTTCCCACCCTCTGAGGTTGCTGGGACAGTTCTTTTTTTTTTTTTTTTTTTTTTTTTTGAGACGGAGTTTTAGCTCTTGTTACCCAGGCTGGAGTGCAATGGCGCGATCTCGGCTCACCGCAACCTCCGCCTCCTGGGTTCAAGCAATTCTCTTGCCTCAGCCTCCCGAGCAGCTGGGACTACAGGCACGTGCCACCATGCCCAGCTAATTTTTGTATTTTTAGTAGAGACGGGGTTTCACCATGTTGACCAGGGTGGTCTCGATCTCTTGACCTCGTGATCCACCCGTCTCGGGCTCCCAAAGTGCTGGGATTACAGGCGTGAGCCACTGCGCCCGGCCTTGGGACAGTTCTAATTGTCCCTGGTTGAGGCCTCTGGAGGGAAAAATGGCTGGGGTTTGAATCCTGGCTCCTCCTATCAGGTCATGGAAACCCAGGGTGCATTCCAGACCCTCTGGGGGCTTCAGTTTCCTCATCTATACAATGGGATCCTCCACTCTGCGAGCCTTCCCCACAGTGTATTGGACAAATGAATGGGCTGTGGCTGTGAGGTGGCACTCCTAGTATCAGTGAGAACCTGGCTCAGTCCTGGACCCCATACCTGGGTAGTACTGAATCACTCCCTTGACGTAGTTGGCCCACTGAGGGGTCCCAGGCTCCAGAGAGCGCTGGGCTGTGGGCAGCGGAAACTGCAGCCGCTGGGGCTCATCAGCATCCGCAGAAGTGGTGAGGAGAGACACCAGCCCATCTTCGCGGGGGCTGCCCACCAGCACGGTCACGAGCTCCAGGGCCTGGCAGGAGAGACAAGGAGTAGGTCAGGCTTCCACAGGCTGATGGAGTAAGCCCCTCCAGTGACACTGCCTCCAGCTCAAGTTCCGATGCCTCCACAGTCATCAGGTTCTTTTTTTTTTTTTTTTTTGAGACAGTTTCGCTCTGTCGTCCAGGCTTCAGTGCAATGGCACAATCTTGGCTCACTGCAACCACCTCCCAGGTTCAAGTGATTCTCCTGCCTCAGACTCCCGAGTAGCTGGGATTACAGGCGCCCACCACCATGCCCAGCTGATTTTTTGCATTTTTAGTAGAGACAGGGTTTCACCATGTTGGTCAGGCTGGTCTTAAACTCCAGACCTCATGTGATCCGCCCGCTTTGGCCTCCCAAAGTGCTGGGATTACAGGCATGAGCCACCATGCCCAGCCAGTCATCAGGTTCTGAACCTCCAGGTTCAGCTTTGCAGGGAAGAGCCTGAGGGCCAGCCGGCCTTGGGGGCTTGGGCCCTGCCCGCCTGGGTCTTCAGGGGCGGAGCGGCTGCAGCTGGAGCACAGACCTGGACTCTGCCCTGAGCTGTGGGGCAAGGGGTAAGAGCTAGCCCAAAGGGAAAACAGATCCCAGGAGCTCCAAAGCCTTTCCATTTTGGGGTGGCCCCGGACACCCTGGACCTGTGCATTCCCCAAGCTGCAGATGGGCGGAAAGCGCCCCACGCTGAAAGCTGGGAGTCTTCACTCCCCAGTCGCAGACCCCCCAAGAACCTGCTGTGTGACCTCCAGCAGTTCACTGAGCCTCTCCGGGCCTCAGTTTCCTCCTCTGTAAATTGAATGGGCTGGGCCAGAAGGCTACGTTCGCCCAGGTCTGTGGTTGGGGTCCTAAGGTGGCCAGAGGCGTGGAGTGTCCCCTTCTGCGTGGCACACAGGGCCTCACAGTTTAAAAGGAACACGCTCCCAGGTTGAAGGCGAGGAGCCGCAGCCCCCAGAGGGCAGGCTTGAGCGAAAAGGCAGCTGCGCACCCTCTCCCTGCCACTTCCTCGCTTCCTCCCTTCCAACGTGGGGAACAGCCCGTCCCGGCGCGGCCACCCGCCCCACATCCCACGAGGAAAGAACGCACCCCCCGCGCCCCCGAGATCCGCCTTCCTCGGCGGCCGGGACAGGGCGGCGGGCTGGGGGCTCCCCGCGCAGCCCCTCACCATAGGCAGCACTAGGCCCTGATTGTAGTCCGTGTGCTCCCCGATGAGGTTGACGCGGCCCGGCGCCGACACGGCCAGCTCAGGCTCGGCCCCGAACTCCTCCCGGAAGGCTCGCCGGGCCTCGGCCAGCAGCTCCGCGACCTGGGGCTGTCTCAAAGCAGCCATGATACGCTCCCGCAGCTCAGAACCGCTGCTCCGGCAAAGCCCCGTCGGCGCGGGACGCTCGGTCGGAGCCAGGCGCCGGGGTGCGCACATTCCCGCCCGCCCCGCGCCGCGCCCCGCCTGGACGCTCCGCCCCCAGACCGCAGCCGGCTCCGCCCCCACCCGCAACTCCCGTAGGAATCCAGCTGCTGGGTGGCGGGTGGCAGGGGCTGATGGCACCGGATGGGATACAGCGCCCCCTATGATGTCCTTCTCTCTGGACTTGGGGAAAAACCAGTGGGTACTCACTAGAGTGAGAATAGCCCTGAGTGGCACTTGGCATGACCCGGATTTCTGAGCTGCCCTTCCTTGGCCCTGGTGACCTATGTGCCCCCCTACACACCACCACCCACACAGCCAGAGCAATGGAGCTGGCACCCGGCTGACCTGGGTTTCCCAAAGGGATCTCCTAGGTCCTCAGGGCCAGCAGCTGTGAGAGGTCATGAGCCTCTGATCACCTGACACTCACCGTAAGTAGAGATAAAGACAGACAAGTTTGGTGGTGACCAGGGAGTCAACTTTACAGGCTCTTTTTCTAGGTAACAAGCAACAGCTCCTAGCAGTGGAGAATTGGACTACGGTGGCAGGGGCCAGCAGTGGGCCCAGCCCCTCCCTTAAGAACCTGCCACAGCTGCCCAGGTAGGTTGTGCTGTTGGCCCCAGCAGGCGCTTCTTCAGGCCAGAAGCCCTTGTCTCAGAGGCGTGGCCTGGTTCGCTCCCAGAGTCAGGCACTCCTCTTGCCAGCCTGCATCCTAAACCTGCAGGCCGGCCCCGACTGCTGCCTTGATGCCTGTCCACAGCTGCCCACCCTACATGGGACCTCGAAACTGAAAGACTGAAATGTAAGCAGCTTGCTTGGGAGTAGGGTGGGAGCTGTGCGGTGGAGTGGGGGGGGGGTTGTGGCCATGGATATAGCCTGGGGCCTGCTCAGAGGTGTGCCCCAAGAGTGGGGAACTGCATTCCAAAGGCAGTTCTCAAACTCTTAGAAGAAAACATACGGGTACATCTCTGTGACGTTGGTTAGGTAACTTTTCTTTTTTTGAGACGGAGTTTTGCTCTTGTTGTCCAAGCTGTAGTGTAATGGCTCAATCTCGGCTCAATGCAACCTCCGCCTCCCAGGTTCAAACAATTCTCCTGCCTTAACTTCCCAAATAGCTGGGATTGCAGGCAATTACAGGCCACTACACCTGGCTAGTTTTTTCTATTTTTAGTAAAAGCGGGGTTTCATCGTGTTAGCCAGGCTGATCTCGAACTCCTGACCTCAGGTGATCCACCTGCCTCAGCCTCCCAAAGTGCTGGGATTACAGGCATGAGCCACCATGCCTGGCCATGTATTTATTTATTTATTTATTTATTTAAGACAGTCTTGCTCTGTCACCCAGGCTGGACTGCAATGCCATCTCGACTCACTGCAACCTCCGCCTCCCAGGTTCAAACAATTCTCCTGCCTCAGCCTCCCCAGTAGCTGGGATTACAGGCATCCTCCACCACACCTGGCTAATTTTTGTAAAGACAGGATTTCACCATTTGGCCAGGCTGCTCTCGAACTCCTGACCTGAAGTGATTCACCTGTCTCCGCCTCCCAAAGTGCTGGGACATAGGCGTCAGCCACCGCAGCAGGCCAGGCAATGGTTTTTTTAGATATGACATCAAAAGCGCAAGTGACGACAGAAAATAAATTGTACTTCATCAAAGTGAGATACTTTTCTGTATCAAACAACATAAAGAGAGTGAAAAGACAACTCACAGAATGGGAGAAAGTATTCGTAAATCATATATCAAAGGGGCTTGGATTTTGAGACCAACTTGGGCAATGTGGGAAGACCTCACTGCTACAAAAAATAAAAACAAAAAAATTAACCAGGTTGGGTGGCACACACCTGTGGTCTTAGCGACTTAGAAGGTAAGACCCTGTGCCCAAAAAAAAAAAAAAAGAGATGAGCAAAAGATTTCAAGAGACATTTTCCCAAAGAATATAAATACAAATGGCCAGTAAGCACATGAAAAGATACTCAAAGGTCAGATGTGGTGGTTCACGCTTGTGATCCCAGACTCAGGGAGACCAAGGTGGGCAGATCACTAGAGGTCAGGTGTTCAAGACCAGCCCAGCCTAACCAACATGGTGAAACCCTGTCTCTACTAAAAACACAAAAATTAGCCAGGTGTGGTGGTACACACATGTAACCCCAGCTACTCGGGAGGCTGAGACCCAAGAATCGCTTGAACCCTAGGGGTGGAGGTTGCAGTAAGCCAAGATTGCACCACTGCACCCCAGCCTGGGCAACAGAGCAAGACTCTGTCTCAGGAAAAAAAAAAAAAAAAAAAAAAAAAAAGCTGGGCGTGGTGGCTCACGTCTATAAACCCAGCACTTTGGGAGGCTGAGGTGGGCAAATCACCTAAGGTCAGGAGTTCGAGACCAGCCTGGCCAACATGGTGAAACCCCATCTCTATAAAAAATAATAATATAATTTAAAAATTAAAAAAAAAAATTTTAAAGTGATGTATCTATACAATAGAAATATTAATCCATAAAAAGAAATGAAGCCTGGGCACAGTGACTCACACCTGTAATCCCAGCACTTTGGGAGGCTGAGGCAGGCAGATCACAAGATCAGGAGTTGGAGACCAGCCTGGCCAATATGGTGAAACCCTGTCTCTACTAAAAATACAAAAATTAGCCCAGCTTGGTGGCGGGTGCCTGTAGTCCCAGCTACTCAAGAGGCTGAGGCAGGAGAATCGCTTGAACCCGGGAGGTGGAGGTTGCAGTAAGCTGAGATCGCACCATTGCACTCCAGCCCGGGTGACAGTGTGAGACTCCGTTAAAAAAAAAAATGGATGAACCTTGAACATGTTATGGTGAGTGAAAGAAGCCAGTCACACAAGACCACCTGTTGTATATCCAGAATTGGCAAATCTGTACAGATGGAAAGTTAATTAACGGTTGCTTAGGCCTGAGGGAATAGCAGTCTCTCCTGTTACCCAGAGGATACCAGGTTTCTCTTTGCAGTAAGGAAAATGTTCTAAAATGGACTGTGGTGATGGTTGCACATGTTTGTGAATATCCTAAACTGTTGAATTCTATGTTTTAAATGGGTGAATTATATGCTAGATGTATTATATTTCAATAAAGTTGTTAAGAAAACAATGGGGCCGAGGTGCAGTGGCTCACGCCTGTAATTCCAACACTGGGAAGCTGAGGTGGGCAAATCACTTGAGCCTAGAGGTTCAACACCAGCCTGGGCAACATAGGGAGGCCTCATCTCTACAAAAAAAATAAAAAATTAGCTAGGCACAGTGGCTTATGCCTGAAATCCCAGCACTTTGGGAGGCCAAGGCAGGTGGATCAGTTGAGGTCAGGAATTCAAGACCAGCCTGGACAACACGGTGAAACCCCATCTCTGCTAAAAATAGAAAAATTAGCCTGGCATGGTGGCATGCACCTAAAATCCCAGCTACTCAGGAGGCTGAGGCAGGAGGATTGCTTGAACCCGGGGGGGGTTGAGGTTGCAGTGAGTGGAGATCACCCCACTGCACTCCAGCCTGGGCAACAGAGTAAGATTCTTTCTCAAAAAAAAAAAAAAAAAAAAAATCACCAGGTGCGGTGGCTCACACCTGTAATCCAAGCACTTTGGAGGCCAAGGCAGGCAGATCACCTGAGGCTGAGAGTTCAAGACCAGCCTGACCAACATGGTGAAACCCCATCTTAAAAATTAATTAATCAATTAATTAATTAAAAACATCAAAAATTAGTCAGGATGGTGGTGTGTGCCTGTAGTCTCAGCTACTTGGGAGGCTGAGGCAGGAGGATCACTTGAGCCCGGAGGTTGAAGGTGTAGTGAGCTGAGATCATGCTATTGCACTCCAGCCTAAGCAATTCCAGATTTCACTGGATGACCTGCTCCTTTTGAGCATACTTCAGTAAAGTATTTTTTGGCACAGCCAGCACCAAACAGATCATACCATGAGTGGCCCTTGGGCTGGATGAAATGGAATGGAACTTACAAACCATACCTCCCTACAAGGGCCCATTCAATCAGGGCAGAGGTGAGCAAAGCAGCCCCTTCTCTGCACACCTTTACTCAACCTCACCTCTGACTTCTAACAGTGCTGAGCCTTAATCTCCACTCTTACTATTATATGATCTCAGGTAAATAATACCTTTCTTTTTTTTCTTATTTTTTTGAATCAGAGTTTTGCTCTTGTTGCCCAGGCTGGAGTGTAGTGGTGTGATATCTCAGCTCACTGCAATCTCTACCTCCCAGATTCAAGCAATTCTCCTGCCTCAGCCTTCCGAGTAGGTGGGATTACAGGCATGTGCCACCATGCCAGGCTAATCTTCTATTTTTAGTAGACACAAAGTTTGTCCATGTTGGTCAGGCTGATCTCGAACTCCCAACCTCAGGTGATCTGCCCGCCTCAGTCTCTCAAAGTGCTGAGATTACAGGGGTGAGCCACTGCACCTGGCCATGATGTGACCTTTCTGAGCCTCAGTTTATGTGTAAAATGGGGCTAGAGATTCCTCCCAGTACGCTGTCATAATAGGAACTGAATGAGATCATCTTCATAAAGTGCCCAGCCCAGCAGCTGGCACTTCTGAATGTTTGCTGTTCTTATCAGTTGTCCATTAATTCAACAGGCATTATTGTACTCTCCTGTATGCAACTGGCCAGAAAGATAAATGCCTCAGGCTCTCACAGTCTGATTGGGAGGTAACAGTCACAAATCTGACTCCCTGTGTCTGTGATAAATGCTGAGTAGAGCTTTCTGAGTAAGAAAAGAGAAAGCAGAAATTCTCACCAGTTAGAAGTCCATGCCCTTATCTTTATTTCCATTGATTCATTTTTTTTTTTTTTTTTTTTGAGACGGAGTTTCGCTCTTGTTACCCAGGCTGGAGTGCAATGGCGCGATCTCGGCACACCACAACCTCCGCCTCCTGGGTTCAAGCAATTCTCCTGCCTCAGCCTCCCGAGTAGCTGGGACTACAGGCACGTGCCACCATGCCCAGCTAATTTTTGTATTTTTTTAGTAGAGACGGGGTTTCACCATGTTGACCAGGATGGTCTCGATCTCTTGACCTCGTGATCCACCCGCCTCGGCCTCCCAAAGTGCTGGGATTACA
>PVKV010027908.1:0-25736 GCA_004027835.1 Alouatta palliata | reverse complement strand
GGGGAGGGATAGCATGGGGAGAAATAACAGATACAGGTGATGGGGAGGAAGGCAGCAAATCACACTGCCATGTGTGTACCTATGTAACAATCTTGCATGTTCTTCACATGTACCCCCAAACCTAAAATGCAATAAAAATAAAAAAAAAAAAAAAATGAGTACTGGGGCAGTGATTAGAACCAGGTGCCTATCTCTCAGTTAAGGAACATTTTGGTGACATCAGTCTGACTCTCTGAGGCTGCGCTTTGACAATGATAGCAATTACATTTAAAATAGATGATCTATAGAAAAGGTCTATATTTAAGAGACCCCATTTTCCTCATCATACAATGCAAGTAAAGGCAGATGTTTGATTCAAATAGAATAGGATGTTATTAACTCCCTCAAAGCCTGAACTTCTTTCAAAACAAATCAACATTGGCTGCCCTTGATTTAACTTTAGAGCAGATATCATTTTCCTTCATCAATGAGAAAGATAAGGGCAGATTTCCTGTCTTATCTCCTCTGGATTTTTTTTTTTTAAACAAAAAGCAACACAATACCAATAGATACTGTTGCCATGCGTGAGGCATCTTACAATTCAAACCCTTATTCCCAAGCAGGGTTTTGGGAAACGGAGAGGAGTAGAAGCCAAGGAGAAGGGTGAGGTAAGTAGCAAATGACCACCTCTCTGCATATTCCTCTTGCCTAGCCAAAAATTAAGTCAATGTCATATCTTCATTGCAAGGATCTAATGGAGGAACCGGTATAAAAGGGCTTTGAGAAGCTGTAAAGGGGAAAATCAAAAGTTAGAAACTATTGTTCATTTCTCCAAAGTGAAGATTATTTTTTAAGTATTTTATGATGCTTGGTTTACAGAAGGAGGACATTTCTTTGCCCAAGCTTCAGTTTCCCAAAATAAATGTATGTGCCGTTTGGTATATAGAACACTGTAACTGTAGATTTCAAACTGTTGTCAACTGGCTTACCTCAGTTTGCTTGTACACATCTCTTAGATTACTTTTGGTAAATGGTAGTGGGAGAGAGGGTCAGTGACATTCCCCAAACTCCTCTACCAGACTGTGGTGAAAGTAAGTCTCCAATTACACATGTAGGCATTTATTACTTGAACATTAGCAGCAAAGTACTACCATTAAAACCATTTACAAGAGCACTTCTAGGAGCTCAGGAAAGTTCCTGCACCTGGAGAGAAATAACACAGTGTTCAATGTGCCAGTTGATGTCAGATCTTCACAAAGAGGAAACAAGGACTCACAGCACGTATTTTCCACAGAAGGGCAAGTCCTGAATGGACATTAATCCTCAGATGTACTTACAAAGCAGGGGAGGTGCAAAAGTTCACATTAGTGACCTCATGAAAATAGTGTTGGTAGAATGTCAGAGAGGAAAGTTCTCATTATACTATAAGGATAGGAAGAAGAGATTAGGGTGGAGGAGATGGAGCGCTTGACAAGAAGCCTAGGTTTTGAAGGGTAACTTGAAGTTGAATTCACTTGAAGATTTATCTGTGAATTTCCATTTTGAGGTTTGAGACTAAACAAATTAAGCTATGAGTTCTTGCTTTAGAATAACACTTCTCAGAGCTGTGGAACCTTAACACAGCCTTTTGGACCTGACCTCATTACACTAAGATTTTTTGGGGGGGGAAGTTTATTATATAAATTAATTTAAAGGTATATAATATATACTGTAACATAATGATATAGTATTAGTATATATGTTTAAAGATATATACATAAATGTGTGTTTTTAAATGTGTATATGGGAAACATAATTGACTGTAACCATGTTATCCATTACCAAATACATCTATATCCTCTTCTTCCTCTGAGCCTGAATATATGTGAATCCCAAACCTTGTGACATTCTCTATAGCCCTTGCTGCCCTTTCTCTTTCTCTCTCTCTGTTTTTCTAAATTCTATTTATCTTATTGATCTCCACCTAAATACTCCCTACTCAAGGTGCTTTTGCTAATTTCCTACAATAGTTAAATCCTGTCATTATATGCTCCTAATGCACCTTCTATTTTCCTATTGGTAATATTTATTATATTTGCAATTATTAGTCCAAGACAAGACTACTAACTCCCTGAAGAAAGAGTCAATGGAAATCTCCTTTAATACTTTTTAAATTTATGAAGTGCCTAATATTCTATTGTCCTATGTTTAAAAACATCAATTTCATGTGGTTCAAACTCTTGCATGTCTTAGCACTTAGCAGAGAACCTGTCTGAATGTTAAACACAATTATAAGTCTTAGGATACCGTCATCAAGCATACACGTTAATGAGCACAGTCAAATGGGACATCCAAGATATTTTACCAACTCTGGTTTTATACCAACTGCATTTTCCCCCTAGATCTCATTTTTTAATGATGCACTAATCTATTTTTGATAAAATGATACATTATATTACACATGAATTGTTTATGTGACACATCTATGTTACAACATAGATTAAAAGAATAAAAGAGAGATGGAAAATTTAATAGCAATGGATGCTGGTATTTATGAACAGTGAATATACCACTCTCCACTTAATTTAAGTGGCTTCATTGAGGTAAAAGCATGCCCTAGTGTCCTAATGCACCTTTCCTCCCTATTTCCTGCTTTTAATTGGAAAATTGTGGAGATACACGTGGTCTGGAGTTGACAGCCTGATTCATCACCTTAAGCTGCCCCTGGTACTGGGAGAATTAGTATCGACCTACAAGTAGTCATGGCCTTAGCAAAAATGGTGTTGTGGAAGGTTAGCTAGAAATACAAAAGATTTCATGACTGTGAGTGGAAATAGTTTAGTTTGGTTATTATTTAGGACAAGAGTTAGCAAACTGTGGCCCATAGGCCAAATCCAGCCTACTGCCTGCTTTTGTAAAGTTTTATCAGAACAGAGCCCCTCTGATTTATTTGCATATTGCCTACAGCTACTGAAAAGAGCAAAGCTGAGGAGTTGTCACAGAGATAGTATTGCTACAAAGCCAAGCGTTTTTACTGCCTATCTCCTTATAGAAACAGTTTGCCAACTTATGATTTAAGATACATGTTTCCTTACATACGTCAAATGGTTTAGAAATTCTTCAAAAATTAGCAATATATAATAACATATACATATAATAATTAAATCATGCAAATAATTGACATTATTACATTTGCTTACTCCAGCAAAGGTATTGCCTATTCCAGCCTAAGGTAGTGGTGTGAACCCTATGAGAGTTAATTTTATTTTAAGCCTAGGCTTAAAGAGGAAAGCATGGTTATTTCAACATGAAATGACTCACGTCCAAATCCTCATGAACTGACCCACAATATGCCAACCAATTTCAATCACTGAAATTTCCCTTTTCTTCACATTCATATCTTCCGAGTGGCTTAATATGAAGCTGACAAAACCAAAATTCAGTGTCTGGATTTAAATGCACAATTGAAATATCTATGGATCCTCGCTTCTTTAGATGATTGTAAAGGTTGCCCCAATCAGATGGAAATAATGAATCAACAAAACCTCTTTATTCTTGGGGCTATGGGTCTTTACCTGACATCAAGGTGTTTCCCCATATATTGCTAAGAGGATGAACTGTGAAGATCGAACAAAACCCGAGCCCATTCAGGTCTAGTCCTGAAGATTGGTTGTCTGCAGATGGTTCACGGCCTTAGATAGGACCCTGGATACTCTCAGGTCACATCTGGACTTCTAAACACAGCTTTGAATATAGTAATACAAGGTTTTTGTTTCCCCCAGATAACTTAGAAATTTGTCATTTGCTGTCAACACCTACATTTTTTTCCCTCCTAAGCCCTAATCAAAGTTGCATTTTTCACACATGTGCCATATCTCTGTTTCTTCCTTGGTTCCATCTGCTCAGTCCATTTGTTTTTTCTACAGCTAAATCAATTTTTTCCTTCTTCAGCTGTCCATAGGCAAGCATTTGCCTATTCATTGCTCACAGCTTCTGCTATGTTACTTCTCTGGTGTGTCCTTTAATCATTCATATCTTGTTCTTATTTCTAGATACACACATACACACACAAATGCATATATAAAATACACACACACATATGTATATATTACCAGTTATATCCACTGATGCAATCTCTGATCCCATCTATCTGGGTTTAATTTTCCTTGAGGATTTTGTTATTCATTATAATGTATTGTATTCTTCTGGTAATACTGGCTTTCTATCTGGCTTAGAGATAAGTATCTGAATGGCATCTTTTATAAAAGTACAATGAGGTTATCAATTAGTACTGATTCTCTACTCATCTAAGTTTCTTTATTTTTCCAAATCAGTTTGAACCCATTTTTAAAGCTCCTTATAGATAAACAAAGCTTATTAAATCAGAAAACCAAATTGAAGCAATTCTTTATTCATACCCAGACAAGATAACTGTTTGTTTTTCTGTTAGGAGTTGTTTCATGTTGGTTTTTCGTTTTGCTTTTTGAAAAAATGCAATATATTGGCTAGTTATCCTTGAAGGTATGCACATTAACACAACATTGGCAAGCTAAGAAAAAGCTGAAAATAAAAAAAAAATTTAATAACTTGACTTTAATTAAATTTTTAAACCAGTACTTCATTAAGGCTGCAGGTAATACAAAGACTATGAAAAATCTTTACTATTCTCTAGAAACCTGTAATAAAATAGTAAGTGTAGTTAAATGGAGGTTTGCAGATATAAGCACACATTCTTTCATTTAAAAAATATCTGTCTCAGTGTATGTGCTAGATACTAAAAACAAAAGGATAAATAAGATAACATTTTTATTCTTAATAAGCTGTCAGTCTTCTGTTAGAGGAAAGAAAAGTGAGCCCTCAATACCAATGCAACAGTATAAATATTACAACTGGTATTAATGGAAGTATTGATAGTCCAGACAGAAAATTTAAGTTATTAAATTTGTGGATTTTTTCCTGAAATTTCAATGAACAAACTTATAAATTAGCTATTAATAAAAGAAGCCTTAGAAATGTAGGAAAAGGAAAATATGACCTCTGAGTCAAATTAAAGAACTGTATCAAATAATCCATCTGAGTTTGCACTGGTTGCAAAAAATAGAATAATTACCACCAAAATAATGAAAAGGTCAAAACATGTTATAATAAATGAAGTGAGCCCATTCCTGTTGCCAACATCTCTCACTTTAATTGGCATTTGTTTTTAAAGGAATACTGTGACATTTACACTTCAATTATATATGATAAGAATACTAACCAAGTTTCAAAACAAACAGAACAGCTCAAAAATTAGAATTCTACACTTGGAATAGAGACAAACATAGCAAAAGGTTTACATCTAAAATCAAATCTGGATTATTATATCTACATACTCAAAAGAACTAGATTTACCATGAACTCAAGTAACTGAGTCCTTTAGCCTACATTAATAGGATGGTTTTAATAAACTGAACTAATAATTTTTATCGATATATTTAGTTTTATGTCAATATAGATGATGTGGAACTGACATCTCCTGTCATACATACAGTATTTGGCATTAAATTGATTTTTCCAAAGCAGAACTCATGTTGTTCATTTGTACAACAAATCTTCATTGGTTTTTCACTGTTAAATGAAGTTTTGACTCCTTCGGACTAACATTTAACCCACCACAAATATTGAACCTAACTTACCAGCTATATTGCTTATTTCTACTTTGTATAAATTTAACAAACTTTAATTCACAAACTTAATGTCTGCCAAACTGAGAGTTGCCTCCTCTTTCTGGACTAGAATACAAGTTGGGTCATTTATGTCCAATGTGATGAAAATGACCTGAAAACAATATAGAAACCAATCAAAAGATTTGACTTCTTTTATATTTCATTAGATGCAATGCCAAATACTGCACTGGTGTTTCTAGTTATTTGCTACAAATGTGAATCCTTGAATATCTAAAGAGAGCTAAACACTTCTTGTTTGGTAAAGGGCTCCAATCCATAGAGTTTTAACCTCCATAGTACAACACTGTTCCAGAAAGGCAGGGTTAGTGGGTATTTTTTTCCTTGTATTGCTTTGATTGGCTGTCAGTAGATATGCAGTGAAATCTCTCTGATATTATTTGAGATGGTGCAGGATTGTGTTTTTGCTTGTCTTTGGGGAATCACAGAATATCAAGAAATCATGGAAAACATTTAATAGGGTAATAATTTGAGTTACGTAAACTTCTCCTTGATTGTGTTTCCAGTCAATTGCTTGGAAGCAGCATTTAAGTAACTTAAGAACTGAAGAACCTCAAAAGATACTAATTTCATTTACTTTCATTGAAAAGAAAAAGCACTTACAAGGCTCTATTTGGCAAAATGAGGGTTGGGAGGAGAAAGACCAATGTAGCAGATATTCCAGTATCTGAGTTCAGGTTGCTGTAAGAGAATATCATAGACATAGACAGGGTGGATTTTTGATAACAGAGATTTATTTCTCATGGTTCTTGAGGCTGGGAAGATCAAGGTCAAGGTGCTGGTAGGTGATTCAGTGTCTGATGAGAGCCTTCTTCCTGATTCATAGACAGACATCAATGTCTCACTGTGCCCTTACATGGAGGAAGAACAGCTAGGGAGCTCTCTGGGGTCTCTTATATAGGCACCAGTCCTATTCACAAGGGTGCTTCTATCATGGCCTAATCATCTCCCAAAAGCTCCACCTTCTACTACCATCACCTTGAGGTTGAGAATTTTTTTTTTCTTTTTGAGGTGGAGTCTTGCTCTTGTTACCCAGGCTGGAGTGCAATGGCATGATCTCAGCTCTCTGCAACCTCCACCTCTCAGATTTAAGTGATTCTTCTGCCTCAACCTCCTGAGTAGCTGGGACTACAGGCTCCTGCCACCATGCCCAGCTAATTTTTTTTTATTTTCAGTAGAGACAGGGTTTCACCATCTTGGCCAGGCTGGTCTTGAACTCTTGATCTTGTGATCCACCCGTCTTGGCCTCCCAAAGTGCTGGGATTACAGGCATGAGCCACTGCTCTCGGCTGCTTGAAAATATTTTAAGGCATGTGAAGAGACATAAACTTTTAATTTCAGTGTCCATAAGTCAGTTGTATTTGCTTACAGCCGCACACTGTTTACACATTGTTTATGGCTGCTTTCCTATTACTTTTCTTCAAAGTTAAATTGTTGCAATAGAGATCAGACACACAAAGAAAGTTGCAAAAAAGATGCATACAGCCAAAAAAAAGTCCTGTCTGGTCTTTAAAGAAAAAAATTTACTGATATTTGTCCTGGACCATAAGTGGCTGTAGATTGAGATACCTTCTTTCATTAGAGTTTACAATTTTTACCATAGAGTTAATTATTTAAATCTAAACAGATATTATAAGCTTGTTGCCATAGTTAATAGTATCTATTTTTACTAATTTTAAATTAGGCATTGCTGTTTTCAAGAATTTCTATTTTTTTAAGGTGATGTGATATCTATTAGCATTTGTTGAACTATTTACTTCCATTTTTGATTTAGTAATATTTTCAAGCTGGGTGATTGTACTATGTGAAAATAATAAAAAGAGTTTTTTCTTCCTTGCAATTCTTAACTTCTAATCTCCTTTTCTTTTTCTTAAAGCATTGTTCAAAACCTTCCAACACTATATTAAGTTTTCAGTACTGGTAGACATTCTTTTTTTATTGAACTTAAAGAGGTTATATCTAAAGTTAATTCTCAAAATCAGCTCTAAGATTTGGGAATGCAAACATTGTCAATTTAAAAATGTTTTATTCTAATCTCATATTATTATATTTTTATAAGTAAGTGCTAAAGTGAATGAAATACTTTTTCTTCATATATTTCAATGATGATTTTATAATTATATTAAGTGTAAACACCATTGTTAAATTTTCTGATGTTAAAAACTCCCTTCTTAACTCCTCAGATAAAATCTAGTTGAAAATGACAGTACATTTAAATACATAAGTTGGTTTTGGAGAACTAATAAGGTATTTAGGATTTCTGTGACTATGTACATACAGAAAGGTAGCTTTCAAATTTCTTTCATGTATTTTTCTTATACACGTTTAAAACCAACAATTTATTAACCTTAAATAAGTATTACAGTTGTTTTATTTTTTCCTACTCGCTAGAAAAAGATATATAAATTGAAATTCATTCTTCTTGGAAATTGTTATAATGCACCAATAAAAGCATATGGACCTCAGTTTTGGTGGGAACGAAGATCATCCACTACCATTTTACTTTCTAAATAGTAATTATTCAAATACTCTACTTCTTTTTCAATTTTGATAAGTTTTCGAGTGTTTTTATTTTTCATTTTTCTGGATTTTCTCTTTTTCTCTTGAAAACTTAGCCAGATACCTGATAATGTTTTTAGAAACACAGCTTAATTTTGTTCATCTGCTCCATAGTTTTTATGTTTTATTTACTTTGTATAGCTTTATTGCTTCCTTCCTCTTTTAATTTAACCATGCTGCTCTTTTTTAACTACTTGATGTATATGCTTAAGCCATTTCTTTCTCTTTTTTTTTCTTTTATTTATGGTTGGTTTGTTTGTTTGCAGGACAGGGTCTCTTTCTGTCACCCAGGCTGAAGTACAGCAGCTCAATTATGGCTCACTGCAAGTTCAGTCCCCCTGGCTCAATCCATTGTCCTGCTGCAGGTTCCCAAGCAGCTGGGACGCATGTGCTAAAATGCCTGGCTAATTTTCGCATTATTGTTTTTTGTTCTTTGTAGAGATGAGATTTTGCCATACACACACACACACACACACACACACACACACACACACACACAAGGACAGAAGGCAGAAGGGCGGGGTCCCTGGCAAGGGCTCCACCCTCAAGAAGCCTAGACCCACCGCCTTAAGTGAAAACCAACATTCCTGTTTTTGCACCAATGTTGCCTTTTCCAAGACCCCTCTGGCCTGCTCCGCCCCCTTTCCTGTGCCTGTAAGAACCCCATACCCCAGGTTTCACAAGCAGAAGAGCAGAACAGCATGACAAAGGAGAGAAGAGAAGCATCTGTACATCCAGAGGAGTTCAGCTGGGGATGGTCAGAAAAGGGTTAGGTCATCCCTGGGGAAGATTTTCTTCCCATGGAGTGGTAAAGGCGATACTCTATCCCTTTTCTGCTCCCCTTCCATTGAGAGCCTCTTTCACTGATTAATAAAAATCTGCATTCACCATTCCTTAAGTCCGTGTGACCTGATTCTTCCTGGACACCATACAAGAACCTGGGTAATAAGAGGGCAGGATATAAAAGACCATCACCCTGACTCTCTGCTGAGCTAGTTAACACATCCTTGCACGGACAGCTAGGCTAAAAGAGCGTTGTAACACACTGGGCACTGCCACCAGACCAGTACAGGGCCTGCTCCTACTGGAAAGAAGTGGCTGGCGGTTCCAGCACACTTTTTTCTTGAGTTTTGTTTGTTGTTGCTTTTCTATAAGCTAGGCTAAAAAAGCATTGTCACTCCAGCCTGGGTGACAGAGTGAGAGTCTGTTTCCAAAAAATAAAAATAAAAAAATTCAACCATTTGAAAATATTTCTCAAATTATTAGATTGTGAGCCATGTAAACATAGACAGCAGGCCAGATTTGGCCCATGGACTGAAATCTAAGGACCCTTACTAAAAGTGAGACAATGCACTCTTACCTTAAAGATAATAATTATCCCCGAGTCAATGTATAAATTAATTGAAAAATCAATGAATATTCTCTTTGGATATGTTTTCAGAACTCCTCGATAAATTTACTTACATATTTATGAGGACAAATCAAGGTCTATGAATAATTAATAAGTTTATCTTTTAAAAAAAGAGAGAATAAAAAGAGGAAGTTACCTTTCTTTTCCCTGTATAGTACACATGACAAAGGCTAAGGGATGAAAACGAGATGGAGTTGGCAGAATAACAGATGGTTGAACCAATGGAACATAGATTAATATATAAAAGTAGGGGCACCAGAAATAAATCAGGAAATGATGAAAGCATTGGTTTACTACATGGAAAAATACTGGATTATGTATAATGATGAACTCAAGGGGTTTAAATATATATACAATTTTAATGCTATTATAAGAATATCTTTCTGTTTCAGGGATAAGGAATGACTTTAATCAACTTTCAAAAGCACAGGTCATAAAGAAATAAACTGATAATTTTGACAAATCAAAATAAGAACTCCTATCAATCAAATAATACTATGGAAAAATTAATAGACAAAATTTATATTTAAAAAAACTATTTGGAATTTTTAAAGTTTACGAAGCTTCAAAGATATAAGGAACTTATGAACTCAACAAGAAAAAGACATTAATAGTGGAAAATGTGCTGAGAGTATGGAAAGGATATTAGCAGACAAGAAACCCTCTCCCAATGAGTTAACAAGAGAATGACCAGATGTTTAAAATCAGCAGGGTGCAGTGGCTGGAGCTTATACTTCCAGCTACTCAAGAGGCTGAGGTGGGAGGGTCACCTGAGCCCAGGAGTTCCAGGCAGCAGTGAGCGGTGATAGTGCACTCCAGACTGGCAACAGAGTGAGGCTCTGTTTCTAAAAATTAAAATTAAACCAAAACTCATTGGTAATCAGAAAAATGGAAATGAAAACATCAATAAGTCTGATTTTATACCTAGCAAAGAGATAAAAAGCTTCACCCATGTGTAAATAGGATGTGAACTAAAGGAGTTATTCCTGTGAACAATCTGTCAGTATATAGTTACATTAGTGTGCATATATCCTACTAACTGGCCATTCTGTTCCTGGGCATATATCCCAAGGAAATTATTACCTAGTCCTTAAGAAGATGTTAATGCCGGGCGCGGTGGTTCACGCCTGTAATCCCAGCACTTTGGGAGGCCGAGGCGGGCGGATCAGAAGGTCAGGAGATCGAGACCACCCTGGCCAACATGGTGAAACACCGTCTCTACTAAAAATACAAAAATGAGCTGGGCGTGGTGGCGTGTGCCTGTAATCCCAGCTACTCAGGAGGCTGAGGCAGGAGAATTGCTTGAACCTGGGAGGCGGAGGTTGCAGTGAGCCGAGATCGCGTCACTGCACTCCAGTCTGGCACCTGGTGACGGAGCGAGATTCTGTCTCAAAAAAAAAAAAAAAAAAAGACGTTAATGAGGGTGCCCATTGTTGCATTTTACGTGCTGGTGGGGAGTTGGAGGCAATCTAGATTCCCGTGACTATGAGTGGCTTCTTAAAAGGTGGATGTACACCATTGATTATGTCTCAGCAATTAAAGGTAGTTGAGTAATTTAATACATAGAAACATGAATAGATCTTTAAAAACACGCACTTAGGGGGAAAGAGAAGATAGACTAATACAATCAATGAGTTAATAACATTTCTGTAAATTAAAAATATATACATATACATGCACTGAAAGAAATTCATGTTGTAATAAAATACTAGAATTATCAAAATCCACTTTAAACTTGTTAAAGTGGTTTTCTGTATATGAAGGCAGAGAAATTAGAGATTTTGATAAAAGAGAATATATAAATAAACATGTAAATAAATAAATGATGCCATATATGGAACAAAAAATTATTAAAATGTCTTGAACTAAGGATAGTATTAACTCACAGCTCTGTTTGTGCAATTAATAAGCAATGAAAAGAAGAATAAAAAGAAGAGTAAGAGAGAAGGAGAGAGGAAAAGAGAGAGGAAAGGAGGGAGGGAACAAACCAAGTGTAATGGTATACAGTAACAATAACCAATTAATAAATTTAATGGGAAAGTCCCATTGAAATTCGCAACAAAATCAGAAATAAATCTAAGGATGAGCAAAACATAAACACAGTTGTTGCTAATTCTCTTACTACCACACTATTACATGCATCTGAATTCTTAAAAAAGAAAAAAGTACAAGGAGAGAAAATGTGGGATTAAACACAATAAACAGTTACAATAAATATTTTAACTAAGCATTAAAAAATAAAGTTGTAAATTCACATGTACCTGTTAGAAATAATACAGAGATCCTGTGTAGCACTTGCCCGGTTCCCCAATGGAAACATCTGGCATAACTATAGTACAATATCACAATCAAGATACAAATGGTACAGTAAAAATTCAAACACTGGTGCCATAAAAATACAGCAGAATTTTATCATCGTAAGGATCCCTCCTGTTGCCCTTTTAAAGCCACACCCATCTTTCTTTAATTTTTCATCCCTAAGGGCACCATTCTCCATTTACATAATTTATTTATCTCAAGATGTTATTTATTATGGAATCTTTTGGAATTGGCTTTTTTTTTTCACTTGTATTTTCTTGGAGATACATCCAAGATGTTGCTTATATCAATAGTTCATTCTTTATTGTTAAGTTATATTCCATATATGCTTGACCTTTCACCTACATTATTATAAATGCCGAAAGAGCAGTTAATGGGTTGTAAGACAGTTGCATGTTTGGAGTTCCAGAATGGCCGTACCATTTTCCATATCCTTCAGCAGTCTGTGAGAGATCCAGTTTCTCAACATCCTCACCAGCATTTATTATTGTCCCTACTTTTTAAAAGCCATTCTGACAAATGGGTAGTAATATGTCATGTGGTTTTAATTTGCATTTCTCTGTTAGTCACCTTGAACACTTTTTATGTGTTTACTTGCCATCTGTATATTGTTTTTGGAGGCACGTCTGTTTACGTGTTTTGCCAATTTTCTAACTGGTTTGTTTTTACAACTGTCAAGTTTTAAAAGGCTTTTAGATATACCAGATATTAGACTTTTGGTAGTGATGTATTTTGTAAGTATTTTCTCTCAGTTTGAGGTTTGGTTTTCCATCCTCAGATCTTACAACAGGATTTTTCACCAATCAAAAGTTTTTAACTTTAATCTGGTAAACTTTATTAATTTGTAAGTTATTTTTGCTTTAGTGTCAAGTTTGAGAACTCTGCCTAACTCACCAAAATTTTCTCATGTGTTTTCTAGATAAAAGTTATGTATTAGCTTTTACACTGCTGATAAAGACATATCAGAAACTGAGCAATTTACAAAAAAAAAAAAAAAAAAAAAAAAAGAGGTTTAATGGGCCTACAATTGTATGTGGCTGGAAAGGCCTCACAATCATGGTGGAAAGTGAAAGGCATGTCTCACATGGAAGCAGAAAAGAGGCAAGAGCTTGTGCAAGGAAACACTCATTTTCAAAACCATCAGATCTCATGAGACTTATTCACTATCATGAGGTAAGCATGGGAAAGACCTGCCCCTATGATTCAATTACCTTCCACTAGGTTCCTCCTAAGACATGTAGGAATTGTGGGAGTGACCATTCTAAATGAGATTTGGGTGGGGACATAACCAAGGGGCAAAGCCAAACCATATCAAGTTCTGTAGTTTTATATTTTATAGTTAAGCTTCTGAGACATTTTTGAGATCATTTTTATGTAGATTTTGTATAGGTTTAGGCCAGAGTTCTCTCTCTTTCTCTTTTACTCTCTCTCTTTTTTTTTTTCTTTGCCAATGGATGTCTAATTGCTTCAGTACCATTTGTTGAAAGGTTATCCTTCTCCCATGCATTCCTTTTATATCATTGTCCAAACAAACAAACAAACAAATGTTCTGCATATTTATTTGGGTCTCTTTTGTGTTCTCTATTCTGTTCCACTTAGTTATGTTTCTTCTCTTCCACCAATACTACAGTATCTTGGGTACCATAGTCCCCCAAATCGGATAGTGATTCTTGTTATTTTGTTCTTTTTCATTTTAGGTGTTTGAAAGTATGTACCTTTCCATACAAATTTAAAATAAACTTGTCTGTCTTCAAAAGCTTTGCCAGAATTATATAGAAATTACATTAAAACTATAGATGAATATGAGAATAATTAATATCTTTACTGTAAGTCTTTCAATCCATGAACATAGAGTGTCTATTTCTGTGAATCTTCTTTGCTTTGGTTCATCTGTATTTTATCATTTTCAGCATCTGGATTCTGCATGTGTTAACTTGATACTTAAGGAATTCAATTTTTTGGAGTGATTGAAAATGACGTTGTATTTTTAATTTCAGCCTCACCTGTTTGTATACAGAAATGCAATTAATTTTTGTTTGCCGATCTTGCATCTGTGATATTGCTGAACTTATTATTAATTTTAGAAACTTTTTTGATTTTCTGAATTGTTCTACCTGAATAATCATGTCAGCTGCACAAGGAAATAGTTTTATTTGCCCCTTTCCATTACGTATAGCTTAATTCATTTGCTTATCTTATTTGTCTGAAATCTTCTGTATTGTATTAAATAAGAGTGGTAAGAGCCTACCACATCTTTGCTGTGATAGGCTGAATAATGCTCCTTCTCACCCTCCTGAAGATAACAATATTTAACTCCTGGAACCTGGAAATATGTTACCTTACATGGTACAAAGACCTTTTCACATGTGATTGATGTAAGGATGCCGAGAGGGGGAGGTTATTCTAGATTATTCTGCTTGCCTAAGGTAATCACAAAAGTCTTTATAACAGAGAAACAGAGAGAGATTTTACCATAGAAAAGGAATATCAGGGTGATCTAGTGTGAGAAAGACTTAGCTAAGCATTGCTGGCTATGAAGATGTAGGAAAAGTCTGAGTCAAGATATTCCTGTGACCTCTAGAAGTTGGAAGAAGTATGGATTGTTTTATGGAGTCTTCAGAATGAATTAGTGCTGCTAACCCCTTGATTTTAGACCAGTAAAACTGATGTCACACTTTGGAGGACTAAAACACGAAGATAATAAATATGCATTCTTCTAAGCCACTAA
Source organism: Alouatta palliata (assembly GCA_004027835.1). NCBI lineage: Eukaryota > Metazoa > Chordata > Mammalia > Primates > Atelidae > Alouatta > Alouatta palliata. The sequence goes on along the minus strand of PVKV010027908.1, from coordinate 11,038 downwards.
ATATGTGGCACTTCACTTTAGCAGTGGTAGAAATCTAATACCCTTATTTACAGTGTTATATCACAAACATTCAGTTATTCATTGTTAAGTAGGATGTAATCTATAGGTTTTTTGTAGATGCTGTTTATATAGTTGAGAAAGTTGTCACTAATTTTTATTTTTCTGAAAGTTTTTATAATTGATAATGCATTAATCTGTTCTCATGCTTCCAATAAAGACATACCCAAGAGAGGTAACTCATAAAAGAAAGAGGTTTAATGTACTCATTAATGGATTGTGGGAGGCCTCACAATCATGGTGGAAGACAAAAGGGAATAAAGACACATCTTACATGGCAACAGGCAAGAGGGCACGTGCAGGGGAACTGCGCTTTATAAAACCATTGGATCCCATGAGACCTACTCACTATCACAAGAATGGCATGGGAAACACCCACTCCCAGGATTCAATTACCTCCCACTGGTAGGATACATAGGAATTATGGGAACTACAATTGAAGATGAGATTTGGATGGGGACACACCCAAATCATATCTGATACATATTGTATGTTTTAACATTAAAAATTTTTATCTTTAGTCTGCTAATATGGTAGATTATACTAGCCAATATTGGAGTATCGAAACAGCATTGTATACTTGGAACAAATTCAACTTGGTTGTTGTGAATGGTTATTTTTATTCATTTCTGGATTTAATCACCAATATTTTGATGAGAACTATTATATCTAAGTTCATGAGATATATTTGTCTATACCTTTTTACTTTTTCTATCTTCCCATTTTTACTTTTTTATTTTGTTTCCTTTTTTGAAATGAGTTAGTAAGAGTTAGTTCCTGCTCTGTTTTATGGAAAAGATTGTGTAAAGTTGGTATGAGTTCTTCTTTAAGTATTTGATATTTTCCCTCAGTGAAATGCTCTGGGCCTGGAATATATTTTCAGAAAATTTTAAATTATAAATTTAATTTATCTATTAATTATAGGAGTATTCAACTTGTCTCTTTCATTTTGTTTGAATATTGCTAGTTTGTGGTTTTTAAGGAATTGATTCATTTCTTCTAAATTATCAAATTTATAAGCATAGAGTTCTTATTGTATTCCCTTATTATCTTGTAAGGATTTCAGGGTTAGTAGTAATATGCCTTGTTTCATTCCTGATATCGGTGACTTTTGTCATCTTTTTTTCTTTGTCAGCCTTGCTAGGGTTTAATCAATTTTGTTGATTGTCCAGAATGAATTTTTTGCTACATTGATTTTTCTCAATTGCTTTTTCTCTATTGTTTTTCTCTTCTCTGTTTTACTGAATTCTGTGTTTGTCTACTATGTCCTTTCTTCTGCTTGTGTTGGTTATATTTTGCTATTTGAGGTACAAACTCAAATAATTGATTCAAAACATTTCCTTTTTTTCTAATATAAGAACTTAGTTCTATACATTTCTATCTCAACAGTGCTTCAGCTGCTTCTACTTATTCATCTATATTGCATTTTCCTTTAGTAAAACATATTTTTTAACTTTCTTTAGATTTACTATTGACTTACGGATAATTTAGAAGTATACTGTATAATTTTCAAATTCCTAGAGATAGTTCTTTTTGTCTTTCTAATATTGTTCTCTAGTTTTATTTCACTACAATCATATATAATCTATGATTTCAATTTTTAAAAATTGAGGTTTCTTTTATGGCCTATTATGTGAGCTACTGATATGGTTTTCTTTGTCCCCACCCAAATTTTATCTTGTATTGTAGTTCCCATAATCACCACGTGTTGTGAGAGGGACATGGGAGGCAATTAAATCATGGGGGTGGTTATCCTCATGCTGTTCTCCTGATAGTAAGTGAGTTCTCATGAGATCTGATGGTTTTATAAGTGGCATTTCCCCCTTTTGCTTGGCACTTCTTGCAGCCACCAGGTGAAGAAGGCCATGTTTGCTTTCCCTTCTCCTATAATTGTAAGTTTCCTGAGGCCTCCCAGCCATGCTGGACTGCGAGTGAATTAAACCTCTTTCCTTTATAAATTACCCAGTATCAGGTATGTCTTCATTAGCAGCATTAAAACAGACTAATGCAGCTGCCTTGGTGAATTTTCTCACGGGCACTATATATGTATATTATTAGACAGAATTTATCAAAATGTATACATTGTTACATAAAATTATTGTATATGATATATTATATACATATATTACAATTTATATAAACTACATAAAATAATGATATATTATTTAATATTATATGTATTTGTTTTAGTTTATATATTATATGTATTATATAAACTATATTACACAATTTATAAATCTTAAAAGTTTTAATTTATAATTATTTTACTATACATTTTATATGTATTCCATAAAATATAAAATAATACTTTATATATTCTATAAGAAAATGCTTATAATAAATAATATATAATAATTTATATATAAAATATGTATGGGGTCACTCATGCTGAGATGCCAAAAAGAATCAACGTTATTATCTCACCTTTGGAGAAATCTGGAGCGAGTTATAAGAGTCTTATTTCCTAAAGTTTCAATTGAGATCTGGATTAAGTTCCCTCCACTTTAATCCTTACAAAGAAAAAGGTAATCTGAAATAACCTGGTGTTAATCAATCAGCTATTTCATATTGTTCAGTTACAAAGAAAACAACTTTGAGGTTACCAATACCCTTTTTGTTCCTTATTTCTACTTTCATCAACTCTTCTCTGTCTATGAAAACAAACTCTTTGCTCAGCTAATTGGAATATTTGTTCTCTTTTATGGAATGAAATGCTGCCTGATTCTAGAATAACAAATAAAGCCAATTTATATCTTTAAATTTTTTGCTGTAATTTTGTTCTTTGGTACATGTATACACACAAACACAGACACACACACACATACACATATGACTGGGGGAAAGAGTTGAGTGGGGTAATATATGTATATATACACACTTACCCGCATATACAGACAGTCTCAACCTGTTTCAACTTACAGGTTTTTTGACTTTACAATGGTTGGAAAACAATATGTATCCAGTGTGCTCTTCAACTTATGATGGGGTTGTGTCCTGAAAAGCCCATCATAAATTGAAGATATTAGAACATGACCCCATCATGGTAACTCAAGCATCTGTATTGTTGGGTGGACCATTCTATATGTGCAAATGAGAATCTGTTGCTTGATTATGTTTTTCAGTTCTAGTTTCTGCTGATTTTATGTCTAGTAGTTCTATTGATTGTTGAGAGTAGAGCAATATACTTTTTACAAAATAACATTATTTTTAAAAATGAACATTGTAATCACTTTATTCTCTAGCCATACACAGCGGCTGACGGTAGATAAGAAGAAGACAGTCCTCAGCCTGCTGCCTCAGGTTCATTTTGTACCCTGGAAAGCAGTGCTAAGCTGCTCTTCATAATCACTTGGAATACTTAATATTCAGCAGCAACCGACCAGTTCTTTAGGCTCCACTTCAGATCTACTTAATGGGAGTCACCTGAGATGAAGTGTGTGAATTTTCATTTGAACAGTCTTTACATGTTTCCTGTGATCAATTTAGTAAAAAGGAAATACAATACATTTAGTTTCGTAAAGATAAAAACATAATAACCTCTAAAACCTTGCTTCTGGAGGTATATTCTGCAGACTCATCATCACCTGGGAACCTGTTTGAAATGCAGAATCTCAGGTTAATCCTAGTATTACTGAAAGAGATTTCTTAAATTAACAGATTTTCAGTGGGATTCTTACGGTTGTCAACATTTTAGAGACACTGAAGCTTACTATCAGAAGATATTGAAAATATGTCTTGGCTGGGTGCGGTGGCTCACGGCTGTAATCCCAGCACTTTAGGAGGCTGAGATGGGCAGATCAAGAGGTCAAGAGATTGAAACCATCCTGGCCAATATGGTGAAACCCCGTCTCTACCAAATATACAAAAATTAGCTGGCCATGGTGGTGTGTGCCTGTAGTCCCAGCTACTTGGGAGCTGAGGCAGGAGAAGCGCTTGAACCCGGGAGGCAGAGGTTGCAGTGCACCAAGATACCACCATTGCACTCAAGCCTGGTGACAGAAGGAGACTGTCAAAAAAAAAAAAAAGAAAAGAAGAAAGAAAGAACGAAAAGAAAGAATAGGAAGGAAGGAAGGAAGGAAGGAAGGAAGGAAGGAAGGAAGGAAGGAAGGAAGGAAGGAAGGAAGGAAGGAAAGAAGGAAGGAAGGAAGGAAGGAAGGAAGGAAATATGTTTTGCAGACTTTAATTTAGGACCTGGGAGTCCATGTGTCTACCAGGATGCCAGACTCTTCAGTCCGGCTCTATTTGTCTAGTGCCTCCTATTAAGTTTCTGCCTATGTCTCCTGAATACCCTCTTAGTTCCATGCTGGGGGAGAAACCTGCCTTTTTGCTAGAACCTGAACTACAGTCTAGAACCTTAGGGATCTTTCCTCTCTCGAGTTTTCAATCAACCTGTTATCTGTTGCAAAGCAGAGGGATTTTATGGAAGATGAATGTTACTAAATTCAAAGGAAGCCCCTGCCCTACATATTTTACTACTCAGTTATAACACACCCTTTACATACTGAAGCTAAACTGATCCATGCATCGTTGGCCACTACAATGTAGGTGGTTTTTGTTGGTTTTTGTTGGTTTTGTTTTATCTTCTGTTTGTTATACTAGTTAATCTTCCATTGAATTCATAGCGTTAGCTTCATCAGTTCCTGCCCTTTAAGGTTCTAAAATATCCTGTGTCCAAATCTTAGGCTCGTGACAAGTGAGGCTGTGAAATGATACAGAGAATATAATCAAAGGAAACACCTCTTTCTAGATTTAATAATATGGGTGCTATGTGCTTTCTTCTGGGTTACAAAGAAACACAGGAAGACCTCTCTGCCCCCTAGCTAAGGTAATTTCCTTTTTTTATTCTGCCTTATTGTACTGAATAATATTAAGTTTCATATGGCAAATGCTATTATCATCAATAGGAAAGTATTAATGACAATGAGAAATAGTGAACACTCGGAAACCACTATAGTTTGTTGCCTAATGGTTCAAAATGTTATCCGGCCAGATGAAAAACTTCATTGACTTTTCATTTCCCAGGAAATTTGGTAGAACTGAAATAATTTCATGGTTTTAAAAAGAGAGAAAAAAGGAAATGGAGGGCAAGTCAAATGAGTGTGTGCATTATTTAAAGACTCTTTCTCTCTGGAATAGAAATAATGTCACTGATGTTGTTTCTAGGGTTATGCTGCAGAATTTCCGACTAGTTAGGAAGCCCAGGTGTTGGAGCAAATTGGGAAATAAATTTCAATTGAAACAAAGTGATTGGGAAGGGTTACTTATAACCTGGAGATATTATTCACAGCATAGAGATAAGACCATGGTCTCATTCAAAAAGACTTATCCAATCAGCTCAGTAATGTTTATTTGTTTTGTTTTGTGTGCTTTTATTTAAATAGATTATCTGCTACCACTCAGAAATACTCATATTTTCCAATTCCCAGGCCAGCCTCTGGTGCTGCTCACAAAACTATTACATTTTTTAACACAGCATCTATGTATATTATATCCCCATAATCTATGTACAGCTTATGTCTCAAGCATGACACATGACACACATGACTGTATCTATAATTATCTTGTTCCCATTTCCTGGACTATCTTTCCTTATACATTTTCATTCATTATTTCTCAAAGTGAGAGAACACATTGATGAGTTAAAGATGTTTCCCATGAGTTCTTCTGGTGGTTTTGGGAGAAATGGATTTTGAGGAGATGGGCATCCCATAAATCTATATGAGAGAAGGAACAATTTGTTTGTACCTGGGTTAGTCAATTTGAGCTTCCATAACAAAATAATGTAACAGAAATTTGTTTTCTCACAGTTCTGGAGGCTAGAAATCCAAGATCAGGGTGTCAGAAAATTCCAGTGAGGCCTCTCTCCTGGGCTTCCTCACACTCTGTCCTTACATGGTCTTCTGTATGCATGCGTCTCTGGTGTCTTTTCCTCTTCTTATAAGGATACCAGTTCTATTGAACGAGGGCTTCACCCATATGGCCTCATTTAACTTTAATTATTTCCTTAAAGGCTCTATCTCTAGATACAGTCATATTGAGGGTTAGGGCTTCAATCAGTGAATTTTGAGGGGACACAAGTCAGTCCATAACATGATTTAATACATTAGAGTATAATTATATCATATTTTCTAAATGATTTTGGAAGTCTATTTTCTAAATGAAATATAGATGTATTCTCAAGCACTTTTCTTCTTATTGCCCTCATTGCCCAGGCACCTGTTAAAATTATGTTCAGAGTTAGTCCCAATTTGCTTCCATTTTCAGTATTATCACCATTCTTCCCAAACATGCATAAACACAACAAGCAGGTTCAAGCTTGTTAACTGGATAAACATCTGCAGTGTATATCTTCCTGTCCTGTTTTTTTCCTTCAAATATTTTGGGGCTGATGTCTTTGTACTCAGTGAGTGGATGGACATTTTCCTTGGTTCTTGAAATAGGCCAGTATTAGGCTTCTGAACTGAGCACTTCCCTGGATGCCAAATGAACCACAAAGAGCTAGTCTCGTCTCTGATTTGGAGTAACAATTGAGGAGCCTGTTTGACACATATTCTCTAGTCTCTGTCTATTGTTTTCAGGCCCTGGAATCCTGAAATAAGAGCACATGTCTCTTATTTCATCACATGGAGGCACCAGTCCCCTCTGCCAGTACACAGAGCCACTGAAACTTTCCTCTCAAACTTTCTTATCTTAATTTGCTCTGCATCGTTCATGCCCATTTTTATCGGTAATCTACTCTACTTCTATGGTGCATACTTTTTTTGTTTGGTTTTGTTTCTGAGACAGGGTCTCACTTTATTGCACAGGTGTGAGTGCAGTGGTACAATCTTGGCTCACTACAGCCACGAATTCCCAGGCTCAGTTGATCCTCCCACCCCCAGCCTCCAAAGTAGCTGGGACTACAAGCACATGCCAGCATGTCCAGCTAATTTTTCATATTTTTAGTAGAGACAAAGTTTCATCATGTTGCCTAGGCGGGTCTTGAACTCCTGGGCTCAAGTGCTCCACCTGCCTCAGCCTCCCTAAGTGCTGGAATTACAGGTATCAGCCACCACACCCGGTCGCATACTTGCATTTTTCACACTCATTCTTCTTAATCTAAAAACAAAAAGTAATTGTACTGATACAGATATCACACCATAATCAAAAGGGGACATTTAGTGTTTTCTGTAATGATACACTTGGTCTGAAATTTTAGAGAATAAGGTAAACTGACCCTTTATTACCCCAGCAATTCCAAAATTCTGAATTTTATAAAGAAGAAACTAAAGCCCTTCAGTTTGAACATAAAAAACACACTAATCCATGTATCCTGATGCCAGATACCAATCTGTATGCATGAGGTCTGTTCCACCACCTGCTGGATGTTTATTCCTTCTCTCTCAACAAATATAGGCACTATGGTAGGCATTGGGGTAGTTAATGGTGAACAGAGAAACTCATTTTGTTACTTCCCTCATCACTCTCACAATCTGACTGGATAGACTGATAATAAGCCAAATGTCACATAAATAAATGCAAAATTTCAGCCATGGGCACTGCTCTGAAGTACATATACAATATGCGAGAAGCTATATTCAGAGAATTTGACATGTTGGGTACAATGGAAAGAGCGTCTCTGGAAAACTAAAATGTAAAAGATAACACTGAGTTAATTAGGTGAACAAGGACCAAGAGAATATTGATACCAGAGGAAATAACCCATACAAAGATCCTATGCTGAAAGACTGGAAAGAAAAAAGAACGAGAGGAGGAGGCCAATGTGGCTGGAGACACAGTTGGGTATCACACAGCAAATGCCTTTGGGTCAAGGGAAGAAATTTTGCTTTATGCTAAATGCAACAGGAATCAGGAAAGGACCCATCTCACTATCACTGCAACTTCAGTCCTAAGCCAGCTCCGGCTTCTCTCACCTGATTATTTCACTTTCCTCCTCACTGTTCTTTCCTCCTTGCACCTCCCATGATCTATTCTCAGCAACAGTCTGCGTGATTAATTTAAATCCAGGTCAGATCACGTTACCTGTCTGCTCACATCCAATTCCAACATCCTGTCTTTCCCAGAACAGCATCCAAAGTCCATCTGCTGGCCTTAAGGCTCTCCATGATCATAGTCACTACTACCTCTCTAACCACATCTCCTAAGTCTCTTTTCCTTCGCATGCTCTCTCTGGATAGCTGCAAAGTCCTATTACTGTTCCAGAACACTTTAAGCATACTCTTGCCCCAGGGTGTTGGTGTTTCTTGACCTCTAGATTGGCCTTCTCCCAAGGCAGGCACATGACTCACTCTCCCCAAGTGCACAGATCTCTCTCAGACATGCACTGACCAGGAGGCCTTCCCTGACTGCCTGTATAAAACAGCTACCATCCTGCTTCCATCCCTTCCCAGTATCATCGTCAGCTTTATTTTTCTTCATAATACTGTCTGCTACCTATCAGGTCTTTTTGTCTCTCTGTTTTGGTCAGCCTGCTCCCACAAAGAACGGAAGCTCTTAGAGAGCAACAGCTTGTTTTCTTTTCTGCTTTATGCCTAGTGGGTTGAAAAGTACCGGGTACACAGCGATCCATAAATATTTGTTGAATTCATAAATAAATGAAAAACTGTGGGACATCCATTACCACAATCATTTTGCTCATTAGATATTTTTCATTTTTTGTTCTGAGTCAGAATGTTCATTTGCATGCAGCCAATACACAGCTATGCCCCGTTTTAAATCAAGATCTAACTCCAGCTCTGTTTATTCTCTAGGATTCCCTTTTAATACTCAGCAATCTTTATTTTGAAGATTCCTATAAATTAATAATCTAACCCACTAACTTATCTATAATAGCCCAATGTCTTTTCTTGGGCAATTCTCATCTGCTGAACACTATCATTCATAATTTGAAAACATGTACTCAACATTTTTTCTTTTTCTTTTATGTAGAGTTGCCGATGCAATACTATTTTGTAAGAGGTAAATACACACTTGGTGCTTTCTCATAATAACTGCTACTTATCATTTTTAAGCAGAACAAAAGCAGTATATGTTCATTTAAAAAGTAGTAACCTGGCTCGGTGCAGTGGCTCACACCTGTAATCCCAGCACTTTGGGAGGCCAAGGCTGGCAGATCACAAGGTCAGGAGTTCGAAACCATCCTGAACAACATGGTGAGACCCCTGTCTCTACTAACAATACAAAAATTAGCTGAGTGTAGTGACATGCACCTGTAAGCCCAGCTACTTGGGAGGCTGAGGCAGGAGAACGGCTTGAACTTGGGAGGCAGAGGTTGCAGTGAGCCAAGATCGTGCCATTGCACTCCAGCCTAGCGACAGAGCCAGACTCCATTTCAAAAAGAAAAAATGTAGTAACCAATTTTAGCTGAGGCAGAACTGTTGTATGATGGAGTGGTTATAGACATGGAAAGGTAAGTTGGATGTTTTAACATTATGTTGGAAAATTTAGAATTTTTCTAAAGCAATGAGCAGACATTGAATATTGCAGATCAATGAAAGGGCTTTAGAAAGATAACACACAATACTATTGAGGCAGATTGGTTAGAATACAAAGAGAAGTTGTTTGGTTCAAAGGCCATCAAAGTAGGCCATGCTGAATGAGGGAACTGGCAGTAGGAAAAGAAATTTTTAAAACATCATATTTTTGATGTTTTTGCTTTAATCCAAGCATTTACTGACTGGGACTGATGTTGTACTGTGTTTGCCATTAGAGTTTAAAAAAACTAGCTGTAAGTTTCGTGGACATACCATTAAAATCACTTCATTATCTTCATTCTTCCTTTCAGGCTAAGAATTTCAGCTCCTATTAACAATGTCATGATGCATATTCATTAAGCCTAACAAAAGTCTTACATTTACATTTGCATAACATTTTGCAATTTAAAAATAACCCTCGTATGTGTTAATTATGTTATTTGATCTCACAAGAATCCTGGCAGGTAAGCTGAGTAGGAAATTCTTTTCAGTTTTCAATAAGAAACTGTAAGTTAGATCTGGTAAGTAATTGGCCCAAGGTTACACAGCCTGTGAATTCAGAATTGAACTCATATATCTAAATTCCAAATAACGTTTTTCCTTAGAATTTCACTCCACCTATATTTTTAAAGTTCATGTGAAAGTAATTTTTTCTCTGTACTAATTCCACTTTAATTCCCTTATTCATAGCCTCTGGTTTATTGTCTAAGTCCATGACTTCTTTTGTTACAGGTTTTATAGGAAATACTAACAATGCTGTAACTTTTTTTTTTTTTTTGTGATAGAGTTGTGAGGTTATAAATGCCAAAAAAGCCCAAGAACAAAACATAACAAGAAAACAAAAAACACAAACAGATAAGCAGACAAGAAAGCCTTTCTCCTAACGATGCACAGTTTCTGTTTCTGACCTCAAAAACAAAAAAAGACCGTGTTTTAAAACATATACATTTTATAAATAAAAATACATCATCATTGGTTTATGTTTTTAAAGAAAAAATGTAGACTTTAATTCGTTTGTGTAAATATTTTAATTTTGTTATTTTGTTTACATAACTTCTCACAATAGGAAAGCTGAAAATTGAATTTGACAGGAAACTAAAATATCAAATCCTGCTGGAAAACACTAAACTAAAACCCACACCTCTCATTGTTTTTGCTCTGTGAATTCACAGTATTAATTAGTTTAGCAGGAAAGTAAAACAAATTATTAGCATGAATCGACTTGAATTTCAGATATTCTGAAAGTAAGCATCAGTTCAGTTCATTAGAATGAATTTCTTTAAATGAAAGATATCCCCAGCGTTCATGTTTTGCATCCTAAATATTATTCTCTAATAAAAGGAACCACAGCTCCTTGGAAAAATGTCGATTCTAGGGTTAGGGAAGAAAATACACAAGGTAAATCTCAGGAAACTGGTAGTGCCAGAAAGTAAGAAAGTGCTCAGAAAGAAAATACACACACAACACACACACACACACACACACACACACACACACACACACACACA
>PVKV010027907.1:0-25766 GCA_004027835.1 Alouatta palliata | reverse complement strand
CTGTCCCTCCCCTTTTTCCCCCCAACAGACCCCAGTGTGAGATGCTCCCCTCCCTGTGTCCATGTGTTCTCATTGTTCAACACCCGTCTATGAGTGAGAATATGCGGTGTTTGGTTTTCTGTTCCTGTGTCAGTTTGCTGAGAATGATGGTTTCCAGGTTCATCCATGTCCCTACAAAGGATGCAAACTCATCGTTTTTTATGGCTGCATAATATTCCATGGTGTATATGTGCCACATTTTCGCTGTCCAGTCTATCATCGATGGACATTTGGGTAGATCAATGTTTGAGGTGCTTGATATCCCAATTACTCTGATTTTGGCATTACACATTGTATCAAAATATCAGGTCCCCCTAAAATATGTACAAGTACTATATATCAATAAAACAAGACAAAGAAATGGAGGCAGATAGACACTTAGGGCAAAGAGGAAAGGACTATGTCTAGTATGCAAAGTATAAGTAGCCATCCTGGAAGGGCAATTTCAGGCCACATAGTGAAGATTTTAAATGTTAGGCTGAAGGGTTACAGTTTATTCAATGAATCATTTGACTCATTCAGGGTTTTAGAGTTGGAAAGTGACAAGTCTAAAGGACAAACGATAAATCTAAAGGACAAATTTAAGACTATTAACCTGGATGTGGAATTTAAAACAATTCGAGTAGTGGAGGTGGGTGAGACCAGCCCTAAGGAGCCTAGTCAAGAAATTTTTACAAGAATAGTGATAATAATAAAATAATAATACAACTATTGTAATGACTAGCATTTGTTGATAATCTATACTCTGTGCTGAATTGTCTTACTGACTTCTCCTTACAGTCCTATGAAATAAATACTATTGTTATCTTTAAAAAAAAAAAAAAAACTGGAGATAGACTGCTGAATTCCTATTAAAATGAGAAGCTGGAATTAACTGATTTTACTGCAGGAAAGCACACCAGTGCTGAAGATGCTTCCATTGGCCATGTCTGTTTTAAACCCAGGTCTTACCCAAAGTGTATTCAGATATTTCACCACAGTGATATTTAAGTAGGAACTTTACTACCTACCTTACCTGCCTTTCCCCCATAATCTCCAAGGTCAGATGATAGAGTCTGAGTGCTAAAATATCAACTGCTAGTGAATGAAGAAGGTGGTGGTTAACAAAGAAAAAGGAAAAAAGAAATCTCTTACAGCCTCTTCCCCAAAGGCAGAGGAACTTCCATTAAAATATCTAAACTGGGGAAGGAGAAAAAGTTTTACTTCTAAATGAAATTTGAAGTATTAGATTAATATATTGAACTAGAGAATCATTTTAAAATGCTTTTTAAAATTATCTTTATCATAGTACTTTCTATTCACAATTTTTTTAATTGTAAAACTTCTTGAGCTTTTATTCAATAGCAGAAAAAATACTAGCCCATATTCGCAGGATGAAAGAGATAGTATAAAAGAAAAAATAGACTTTTATAATTGTATTCTATATGTTCATATTCAGCATACTATTTTAGTGAGACTGTAGAAGAGAATTTAGTAGATATAGTTAAAATGAATTTAGTTTGCACTGACAGAAGTTTTTATCTGTTTTACTGATATATCCCAATGGCCTAAAATGCATGGCACATAAATATACTCAATAAAGATTTGTCCAATGCATGAGTGAGTCTGGAAAATTAAGGCCAGATTGTAAAGGGTTTTAAATATCAACCTCACAGTATGCCAATTTGCAGCAAACGTACTACTCATACAACCTACCTAATGGCTGATTGCTAACTAAGCCCCAGTTCTGCCCATCCCCACCTCACCACACCTGTATTTGCAGCCTTTTCATGACAATAAGTTAGTCATTACTACAAATGTAGCCAGTACACTGTTTTAATCATGGGAATGTGCTTAGGAGCTTCCACCCAGTACTTGAAATTGTAGGCACTATGAAAAGCTTTGGGATTTTCTTCCTATTCAATTCGGCTAGAAATTAAGTGTTGATTTTTTCATTCCTCCTTCACCACAAACTTTCTGGTCCTCTAGACTCTACTTTTTATCTTTTCTCCCTGTCTCATTCTGTTAGGCATCCATATTTTCTTTCTTTCTCTCTCTTTTTTTTTTTTTTTTTTTGAGACGGAGTTTCACTCTTATCCAGGCTGGAGTGCAGTAGCCTGATCTCAGCTCACTGCAACCTCCACCTCCAGGGTTCAAGCAATTATCCTGCCTCAGCCTCCTGTGTTGCTGGGCTTACAGGTGTCTGCCACCACACCCAACTCATTTTTGTATTTTTAGTAGAGACAGGGTTTCATCATGTTGGCCAGACTGGTCTCGAACTCCTGACCTCAGGTGATCCATCCACTTCGGCCTCCCAAAGTGCTGGGATTACAGGCATGAGCCACCGCACCCAGCCCAGATTTTCTTTCTTTACTTCAATATTGACCACTAATTTGATCAAGTAATTATTTTCATTTTACAAAATGTTACTGAGACACCAGGTCTGCAAAGGTTACTGAGACATCGAGGTCCTACTGCTTACTACACAGAAAGCCAATCACTGAGACAACAAGTATTGCCAAGGAATAAGGCTTTAATCGGGTGTTGCAGCTAAGGAGATGGGAGCTGAGTTTCAAATCCATCTCCCTGATTGACTAAAACTAGGGGGTTTATATAGCAGGGAAGAAATGTAGTAGTGTAAAAAAAACAGAAACAAGGAAGGAGCAAGGAGGCCTCTGGTGCAGAGATCTGGTTAGTTTTAGTTATTTAATACATTTTTTGGAGAGGCCTGAAGATCCTCCTTTCCTGAGGAAGGAACTCAGATAAAACAAATACAAGTTGTAAGCTTTAATAGCAGAAGGACCAATTTCTATGTTTATCTGAAAGCAACCATTGGGCTAGTTTCAAAAGGAAAGACAAATGTGAATGCATTGCTATTTCTAATGCATTATTTCAAAATTATGAGTCATCTTTTCTCCCTATCCATAGTCTTTTTCTCCACAGAACAACTCAAACTTTCCTGAGTTTTTAGGATATAATGTTATTTGGTCCCAAAGAAGTTTCAAAAAGCCTGTGCCCAGAACATCTATAGAAACTCATGTTAATATTTTTGCCACAGAGTCATTCCCATTATTTTATTTTTACATAGAGAAAAAGCAGTAACATGCAACTTTACAGAACTGATTAATTTATGTAACTCCATAACTGAAGTGGTAATTTTTGTTTTATGGTAAAATTACAATTATCTTGAAACATGAAAAAAGAAAACTATAGCTTTCTATAAATATATCATTGTGTTTTGATTCAATAACTAGACTTTCAATCAGGAATAAGTGACAAGACAATTAAAATAAACCTTGAACTGGTGGTAAAACAGTTCAAATGCTATTGTTTTTTTTATGTTTTAGCTGCAGGGTGCAAGCTTGTAATGCATTTCATTTTTTTTACTTTTGTGGTTTCCAGCACAAGGTCTCTGACAAATAATGCTAATGACTCTTTACTTATGATTGACTTAAAAAAGCATCCTTGCTATAACTGGGGTAACAATATTATAGCCTGTTGTGTTATTTTTTAGTCCCCAAATCCCAGAAAGTATCATAGCCTTATTATATTTATGCTATAAATATATGGACATAGTTTCAGAAACTATATTAATAATTTATTACTTTAAAATATGGAGAACAGCTTATGAAAATTAATGCAATAATTAACAGTATTTTTTCTTTTAGAAATTCTAGGCATCTTATATAAATATATGGTTGAAAACATTCTATTTTCAATGAAATCAAAATGGTTTCTAGTGGACTCATGGCATAAAACTGTCTATCCAAGAAAAAATTGCATGAAGCAAAATAGTTTTCCTTGGAAATATGATTTTTAAAATGGTTATAGCCTGCTATTAATACATTTCTGAAACCAAATGCAGTGAAGTAGTGCTCTTCCATTGATCTCAAATTGGTATGCTGATGACAATGATATATAATCAAACTTTCCAAAATAGAAAAAGATTATATTTCTACATGTATAATATGGGAAAAAATATATTTCATGAGGGAAACATTTTATATTGCTTCCATGGGCAATCAAAATTGAAATATTTAAGTATCTAGGTATACGTAAAATAGTTCTCCTTCTTATACCTAAGAATAAGCCTGGAACTAAAGACAGAAGACACAATTTTCTTTGTTCTTGGAAGCATATTCATAATTAATATAGTAAATAATTTAGATTTTTTTTCTAAGCCTTTTTAGTCCAAATTCAAATTGGGATTCACAATGAGATCATTCATTGAATGCCAAATAATTTTTCAGATTTATGTTTTTCAGAGAGTATTAATCACTGACTGATAATGTGGCCCCAGAATGACATAATAGTCCCTGTAAACCTCTTCCTTTAGAAAAACTCATATTTCAATGGAGAAACTTTAAGCCCTATTAAATGAAAATGAAACTATGCACGGAAGAATTGGAATTTATTAAGTGACTTATGTTACAGAAATAACATTTCTAGAAATAGAAAACGGATGCAAGTATGTGAATAAGTATAAAATGTGGCTTAACAATCACAAATATGAGGGAAATTATCAGAATTTTCTTCTAAAGCACATTAATTCTTGACTCTTGATTATGGGTGTAGGCATTGGCTACCCCCATTCTGTTATTCAAGAGAGAAAAATGCAAGACTGAGTTTTAGGAAAGCTCTTCCATTGAGTGAATGAGGGAAAAAGAATAGCCATTGAAGAGCCCAGTGGAAAAAAAGAGTACAATTTATGTGGTGATTACCTGGTAGCCAAAGGAGAAGAGGGTTTCAAGAAAAGTAGAAAATGGCTGAAACATCAAATGTTGCAGATATTCCAAAAAAAATATAACTAAAGAAAGTATGTTGGCTAATAGTTAACTCGGGCCTTACAATCACTAAAGCTGGTAACGAAAGGCTTGTACGTGGAAAACGGGAATTAAGTCGGTAAAAGATTTCTTGGTTTTAGCTCCATGACAGTTTAAAATTTAATTTATTCTTAAGTATTCCCTAATTTTGTCAATGCTTACATTTTTATAAGGCATGCATTTCAATTTAATTTACACCTTCAGTGCAAAAGCAGAAACAGAATTTTATAATTCAGAGATAAGAAACATAAATTTAGCTTGTCATTCTTTTTAACCATTATTCAAAACACAAGTCTAGTAGTCAATTCTTCCCAATCTAATTCATTTTGTATTCCCAGGAACTTTTGTAGGTTCAATTAATCAATCTTGTTCCTGTTTTTATCCCTCTTGATATCTTGTACCTAATTAGTCCCCCATGTAATGTCTTTAAAATAATTACTGACAAGTAATTTAGAGGAAATCATTATTTTAAATACTGTCACTTTCAATTTTGAAAGTCTGTTATCAGTTATTTACTTACAGCATATGCTTGCCATCAAATCTCTTTAATAGAGATTGCTGTATTTATGTTTTATTAAAATACACAAGAAAGTTGGATACTCTAACCAGCTTAGTGGTTCAGATTTTCTTATTGATGATCCCTATTTGATGATACTTCATAAATGCTCAGATATGCATGAGTTTAAAGGACAAATGGTAAGGGAGAAAATTTATCAAAAATCTATACAAGGGAAAATTCTTTATAATTCAGATTATTTTTTTATTTTTATTTATTTTTTAGAGATGGGGTTTCACCATGTTGGTCAGGCTTGACTCAAACTCTTGACCTCGTGATCCACCCACCTTGGACTCCCAAAGTGCTGGGATTACAGGCGTTAGTCACCGTGCCTGGCCCTAATTCAGATTATTAAACCATTAAATTGTTCCCATTTAAAATTACCTTAGTAGAACAGCAGAGAAAAGGTAGGTATGTAAAAATTTTATATAATAAATTGCTTCAGATCCGTGATTTTGGTATCAGACAGACCCGAATTCCATACCCAGTTTTGACCTTTACACACTGTCTAACCCTTATAATCTTCAACTTTCTATTAAGGTAAACATGTCTACACCTTATAGGGTGTTTGAGAATTTTAAGGGCAATCATATCTGAAAAGTACTTAATGTAACATAAGAAATATTCTATAAAAAGATATTTTTTATTATTACTACTAGCTGTAAAATATTCGAACCACACAAAATTATATGTATTAAGCACATACTAAATATGCATCATCTACTCCTTTAGATAATTGTATAGAGAGATACCTCATATTTTCCTCTGAATTCTCTGTATTACCAGTTATTGTAGGTTGTAATATGTTAGAAAAGCAGCCAGGCCATCGTTTGAGGGCATTAGATTTGAATACTCCTATTTTGATTGACAACCAGATAATATATATACAAAAATACAGACAACTTTTTTCAAAAAAATATTAAAATAATATAATAATCCATGATAAAAAGGAAAATATACTAAAATTTAGTACTTGATTAAATTTTGCAACACAAAATGAAAAATCTACATTTCATAATGTTTTGTTGAAGAAAAAATTCAATGTTTTCTCTGTAGACAAGGAGATAAGGTGTCCATTCTTTGCTATGGACTACATTGGTCATTCCAAACTATTTTCGGCACGATTAGTAAGTTGGAAACAGCAGAAACCACTTCTGACTGGCTTATACTAATGGAATCATATCAGAAGAACACTTGGTGGCTTGTACAAGCAAGACAGAAATTGAATAGGGACTAAAGAAAGACAAAAACATGGAGAGGCTTCAGCAATCTTGGGCAGAAACTCAAGTAGCAATTCTTTTTTTGGGCAGTGCCATTAAGAGAGCTGGGGTCAGTGACCTTCAAGCAACTGGCAGTCAGTTCAAGGGTCACACATCTGAAGGTGAGAGAACCTTATTGGCCTGCCTTGAGTCACATGTATCCTTGGCCATGGGTAAAGTGAGGAGTACAGTAGTTGGCATTTCTATTAAGGTCACATGGAATGTGGAGTTAATAGTAACCCAAAGAGGAAACATGGACTTCTGTGGTCAAAATAAAGGAGAAAGTGATACTGCTTAGGCAAATCCAAAAAAAATTCTTATTAGGGCTGAAATGTGGTTGAATGAAGTGCTTGGTAAGCAGTTTAGGGGTCGGTGTAGAGGGGTGACATATTACTTGAAAGTTATAGTGCTAAATTTTTACTTTCTATCATAATGGAATTTTGATTTCTGTTTATACTGTGACTGGGGTTCATAGATGTAAGAAGCTGATTACTTCAACTTTTGAAGGTTCATCAATACACATTGCTTCAAAAACTGTTTTCTTCTCTCAGTAGTTTGGGAGAAGATTAGAGATAATGCTTGGACTTAGTGACATATTGCAAAAACTATAAACCCCTATTTTGCAAGTATTAATTAAGCACTTTCCAAAAGCTCATTTTAGAATGTTCATTACATGAAGCAGTTGTAGTTAAATTGCTTCCACTTATATTACTTCAAAAATTTCTGCCAAAAAATAATTACTTAATATGTTATATACCATATGACTAATAAACACAGAAAAGATATATAGGTAATAATTAGGTTGTGTTTTGCAAGGTCACTTCTTTCTTTATTCATTGCTTCCTTGTTGAATCTTCAAAGTAAATCACATATACTTGGGGAAATACATTCTTACAAACAAGGAAGAAAATTGTTATTTTTGGAGGAAAAATGTGTATACTTTACAAACATAAGCCAGGGCTTGTTGATGCAGGAAAAAAAATGAAGGTTTGCACACAGTATCTCCGCTGGTTCTTTAGATGAAAGAGATGATGATATTTTACAGAAGGCATAGAAAGGAACATATGAAGTTCAAGATTTTTATGTACATTATGGTTTATGACATCTGTTGTCTTTCTGCCTCAAGTCTTCCATCATGATATTAACATTATTTTGAATTAGAAAAGTAGTACCTATCATATATTTAAAAAAATAAAATATGTAAAGAAGAAAATTAAAATAGTCTGTCAATCATAATTTTGATTTCTTAAAAGAATTATCTTTTTCAATTATATTGTAATATCCTAGTATATACTTATATTGTATGTATGCATGCACTTACATGTACTTTCACACAATTTGTTCACTATTTTAATTAAAATATGCAAATATTTTGAAAATAGAATATATGCTGTAATACTTTTGGGTTTTTATGGACAACTCTAAAGTTTTATAGGTGTATATGGTGATTATAAACATATACCTGTTTATTATGACATTTAATCATCAAGGTAATCTTATTGCTTGTCTACAGTTTATATGTGAGAAAGCAGGCCCTTGTATTCAACTGCCTTGTTCAAGATCAAAAAGTACTCAACTTTGTAGAAATGTGATTTCTCATTTTGCATCCATACTGTGTTCATTTTGCCTCAAGCTGTTATGAGGTGAACGAAAGGGATATTTTCAAATAAAGGTATATAGAAACACTTCCACTGGGAAGTTTTAGTTCCAACCAGATTATCTACATATTCCTTAAATTTTTTTTCCTGTTACAGTTTAGAAGTAGGTTTGCTTGGCCGGGCACGGTGGCTCACACCTGTAATCCCAGCACTTTTGGAGGCCAAGGCTGGTAGATCACCTTGAGGTCAGGAGTTCGAGACCAGCCTGACCAACATGGAGAAACCCTGTCTCTACTAAAAATACAAAATTAGCTGGGCATGGTGGTGCATGCCTGTAATCCCAGCTTCTCAGGAGGCTGAGGCAGGAGAATCGCTTGAACCTGGGAGGCAGAGGTTGCAGTGAGCTGAAATCATACCATTTCATGCCAGCCTGGACAACAAAAGCAAAACTCTGTCTAAAAAAAAAAAAAAAAAAAAAAAGAAGTAGGTTGCTTTCCCTGGTCCCATTCTAGCAATCTGTATTTACAGTTTCCTGGATATTTAGAAAAACTTAGTTTTCAAAATTTCCCAGTGAAATGTTAATTTTTCTTGTGACCCTAAGCGTGGAAATATATATCTAAATACGTAATACCTAAATACAAATAACTTCTTTTTTTTTTTGGCTATAGCAATAAACTGCCCTGCTCTGCACTTCCCATAAATCACAAATTTTAGAATTATTCAAGGATTACACAGAGTAATCCTTCTCATTCACTCTTTCGCCCAGACTGGAGTGAAATGGCACAATCTCGGCTTCACTGCAACCTCTGCCTCCCAAGTTCAAGTGATTCTCTTGCCTCAGTCTCTCGAGTAGCTGGGATTACAGGCACATGCCACCACGCCTGGCTGATTTTTGTATTTTTAGTAGAGATGAGGTTTCGCCATGTTGGCTAGGCTGGTCTTGAACTCATGAACTCAGGTGGTACACCTGCCTTGGCTTCCAAAGTGCTAGGATTACAGGTGTGAGCCACGATATCCAGCCTACTTCAGGTTTTGTAACTGACTCAAATTGAAGGCCATAAAGTGAAATAGTTACATATATAGGTTGTTTCAGGTTTGGTCTGAATCTTATTTCTGCCTTCTCCTAGTTGAATAATTTTAGACATGTTATTTAATCCCTCCGAGTCTCATTATCTTCACTGATAAAATGTGAATAATCAATAAAATGTACAATGTTACTATAGGATTAAATTGAAATAATGCACAGGAAACACTTAGTCCAGAAACTTCTCAGTGATGAGTATTACCATTAAAGTTTCCTGTCAGCGATATTGTTTGTACATAAAAAGAGCTTCAGAGCTCCTATATTTATATTAAAACAAATTTCATTTTTCTTAAATTTGTCATTTGGAAACATCCTAATACATTTCTGTTTTTGAAATACAGTATATTCCTAGAATTTTACAATCAAAAGAGCACAATAATATGCCTCTTGTGGCAGAATGATGTACCCCTTCCCTTGAGACATCTATGCCCTAATCTCTGAAATATGGGAAGATGTTAATTTACATAAGAAAAGGCACTTCCCAGGTGTGACTGGATGAAGGATTTAATATAGGGTGATTATTCTGGACTATCTGCGTGGGCTCAATGCAATTACAAGCATCCTTATAAGTGAAAGAGGGCAGGACAGTCAGTGTCAGAGGGATGCAACAGAAGCTTCCGGTGGCCATTGCCATATTCCACTGATGAAAGGACACTAAGCTAAAAAATGCAAGCAGGCAGTTTCTAGAAGTTAGAAAAGACAAAAGCAGATACAGCCCTAGAGGCTCCAGAAAGAAATGCAGACCTGCTACATCTTAATTTTAGCCCAGTGAGACCCATTTGGACATACAAAGTATACAGTAATACATATGTGTTGTTTTAAACTACTAACTTTGCAGTAATCTATTATAGAACCAATATAAAGCTAAGGTGATACCCCTGTGTGTGTGTGTGTGTGTGTGTGTGTGTGTGTGTGTGTGTGTGTGTGTTACATTAAAGGACAGAGGCGCCTATTTGAGTAGCATTAAATAATTTAGCATGTTGTTTGAAAAGCAATTTTTCTCTTCTTTCAATAAGCCATAAACATTTATTAATCCTTTAAATCAGTTGTTATAACTCTTCAGATGATATCCAAACATACAAGGGGCAACTGTACTTGTCTGCCTTTTGAAATAGACATATCATTTTATTCAATAATTCTTTATTCAGTACTGTGATTTGCTTGCCTGTGTTCTAGAAGCTGAACAAAAGTGTCTAACGGAAGTTAACTTTGCTGTTATTACAAATCTTGTTTTTACTAGGGAGAGAAACTGGTCATGAATTTTAATCATGCTTGGGAACGAAGCCCGGCTGTTCTGTATAATAGTTGACTAGTTCCTTAATGTCCTTGAATCTCAGTTTCTTTATCTACAAAGCAGAAATGCAGATACCGATTTTATGGATTTTTGCAAGGTTTTTAAAGAAATACTATAAGTAAAATGTCTAATGTAGAGAAACTATTCAAGAAAGAGTAATGCACCTTCCATTCCTTCCATTAAATATAGCAAACCATATTTGGTTTGTGTATTAGGCCATTTTTACATTGCTGTAATGGAATGTCTGAGGCTGGGTAATTTATAAAGAAATAATGTTTTATTTTGGCTCATGGTTCTACAGGCTGTACAGGAAGTGTGCTCCTGGTTAGGGCCTCAGGAAGCTTCCAATCATGGTGGAAAGTGAAAGAACAGCCAGTGCATCACGTGGCCAGAGCATGAGCAAGAGGGAGGGGTAGATGCCACACACTTTCCAACAACCAGACCTCTTGAGAACTCAGAGTGAGAACTCTCTCGTCACCAGGGGGATGGTGCTAATCCATTCACAAGGGGTCCACCCCCATAATCCAAACACCTCCCACCAGGCCCCACCGCCAGTACTAGGGATTACATTTCAACGTGAGATGTAGAGGAGACAAACTTCCAAACCGTGTCAGTTTGTTCATTTCTTTTTGATGGATTCCTCTCTAATCTTTTAGATACAGCTCTTTTATAGTCTAAAGAAAAAAAAGCCATAGTGTTAATATTTGTTGTGTGTATGTCTGTGTTTAGGTGCATGTAAGAAAATTCAAAACTGCCCATGTGACGATAACAACAGTCCATGTATCTTTCTGAGTGCTTAGCAAACTGCATTTCCATGACACAAT
Organism: Alouatta palliata; assembly: GCA_004027835.1. Classification (NCBI taxonomy): domain Eukaryota; kingdom Metazoa; phylum Chordata; class Mammalia; order Primates; family Atelidae; genus Alouatta; species Alouatta palliata. The sequence goes on along the minus strand of PVKV010027907.1, from coordinate 14,310 downwards.
TTTTTTTTGCATCTTAGATTGTTTTTCTGTTAGCTTCTTTATTTATTTTACTAAATTTATTCATTATTGTTTTTATTTAAACAAAACATTAGTTTTGGGGCATAAATATACTTTTATTTTTAATTATATGTCAAAGAATTCAGAGGTGATTTAATGGTCTATTCAGACATAGTAATTTTGTCTTTCTCAGCTGTGATCCTGCAATTCAGTATACAATAATTTCTACTAGGCTTGTAATAGCAATGGAAAAGTTTTAGGTCAAGCATCATATACTGTCTGATTTTCTTGAACCATTGCTTTTTGTAATAAATGTTTTATAAATTTGTTGTCTGTGTAAACAAAAGTATGCATATTTAATAAGATACAGTACTTTTCATATGTTTTCCAATAGTATTTCATTATGAATTAGTAAAATTATTTGCACTAAAATTATGTGTTTTCCACTACATTATTTGATGTGTACTATAGCCCTATAAAATATCTCATATAAAAACCATTTTCTTTTAAAATTCAGTGCTAGGAAATTTTGTTTCAACTTCATGCTATTGGTATATTTCTTCCTTCTAATAACAGTAATAATGTCACTAATGTTTTCTCCCTCCTGCCTTGAGAGCCAGGAATCTCTGAGGCATATACGAAATAGTAAAGGTACCATGTATTCAATGCCTTGCGTGCATTTGCTTATTTAATCTAGTTATTTATGTAAAATTACTATCATGTTATGTGTAAGAAACTACCTCAGAGAGAGTAAGTAACCTGTATGAGGTCACACAGCATACATGTGCTCTCATCAGGTTAGACCCGGGCTCCACTTTCAAAGTTTTCACAGTTTATGCTTAAATTTTTATTGCCCAGGTTACAACTACAACAGTTTTGTTGATCCTTATGAGTCCCGTAATAGCGTAGTCACTGCTTTTTGTAGAGAGCTAGGGTTTAATAAATAAAAGTGGTTTAAAATTGTGTCTTTTTTCTCATAGAAACTGAATGAGTTAAAAGTCACAATCACTGGGTTGCAGAGGCTTTTAAATGTATTCATTTGGACTCAGGAATAACAAAATGTTGCCAGTACCAGTGAAAACAAACAATTTTGCATCCTTAACTCCTATTTTGGTGATTACAATTTGCAGAAAAATTTAGTTCATAAAATCTTTCCAGGAGGAAAAAATGTTAAAATGGATTCAAAAACCAAAATTTAAGTAATACTTAGAATATTACTGGTGTTTTTTCTGATTATTTCCTCATCACTATACAGTTGGCCTTCTGTATTCGTGGGTTCTGCATTCATGAATCAGCCAACCAGAGATGGAAAATATTCAGAAAAGAAATGGATGATTTTGTCAGTAATGAACATGCACAGAATTTTTTGTCGTTATTCCTTAAACAATACAGTATACAACTATTTATGTAGCATTTACATTGTATTAGGTATTATAAGTTATCTGGAGATGATTTATATGGGAAGATGTGTGTAGGTTATATGCAAATGCTAGGGCTATTTTCTATCAGGGACTTGAGCATCTATGCATTTTAGTATCAGAAGGGGGTCCTAGGACCAATCCCGGACAGATACTGAGGAATGACAAAGTGTCAATATTGTCGTTTTCTTCATGAAAAGACTTAGCTGAAAATCAAGTATTATGTATTATACAAATACGGACTGGGCGCAGTGGCTCACATCTCTAATCCCAGCACTTTGTGAGGCTGAAGTGGGCAGATCACCTGAGGTGAGGAGTTTGAGACCTGCCTGGAAAACACAGTGAAACCCCGACTCTACTAAAAATACAGAAATTAGACAGGTGTGGTTGTGGGCACCTGTAATCCCGGCTACTCGGGAGGCTGAGGCAGGAGAATTGGGTGAAACCAGGAAGCAGAGGGTGCAGTGAGCAGTGAGCTGAGATTTTGCCACTGCACTCCAGCCTGGGCAACAGAGCAAGACTCTGTCTCAAAAAAAAAAAAAAAAAAAAAAAAGGGGAAATATAAATGTCAGATGTTAAAGCCAGTAATAACATGCAATTATTTACTTAATTCAGTTATTAACCTTTCAGTCAAACACATACACAAAATATATGTTTTAGATCAAGCAATTAACATTATCCAGAGGCTAATTAATTCAGTGTCAAAGCTAAATTACAAAACTATTTTAATAAACCACAAAAGATTCGATGTATCTTTCTGCCTAACCACTGAAAATAAATAGTATATATAAATGTATCTAAATATAATCTCTGCAGAGAAAAAGCTGAGAAGTAACAGTCAGTGAGCTTCTCATCCTAATATAATTAATAATTTGTTTTCTAAATATTTTGTAAGTATATTTTATTCCTGTTAATTCTGTCCAGTGGACACACTATAACATATTTTCTCTCTTTTCTCTCAAATTCAATTTCATATTTTTAGAGAATAACAAAAATATGCAAATTAAATTCTATCTGTAGTAGAAATATATATTTTCACCTGTATATTTCAAAATATGTATCTATAAACCCCTTAATAAGAAAAGCTTAAGCATTTATCTCAGATAAATTGCCTATAGAACCAGATATTATCCAGAATACAAACTGGAACAGAGGAACATAGAGGAAATTAATAATAATATAAAAACCAAGAATCCTCAAGATGTTTCCAAATAGCCCATCAAATTACAAAATGGTTTCAGAGTCAATATTTTCCCAAAGTTAAACTTTTTAATGAAATCTGTTATCTTTAATATATTGCTTTTAATTGAAACAACATGCCATCTTTTATTATGATTTTTCAATGCTTAAAAATCTGTTATCTCGTTTAATTTACAGCAATAAAATAGAGTGATTTATTTTTATTTAAGTGGACACTTAGGGATAGTGAAGTGGTAGCAATTATAATTTAATTTAGCATGCGTTGAATACCTACTATATTAGTCTGTTTGCACACTGCTATAAAATATTACCTGAGACAGAGTAATTTATAAAGAAAAGAGATTTAATTGACTCACAGTTCTGTGTGGCTAGGGAGGCGTCAGTAAACTTACAATCATGGTGGAAGGTGAAGGAGAAAAGAGTACCTTCTTCACAAGGGAGCAGGAAAGAGAGTGAAAGGGGAAAACCCCTTATAAAACCATCAAATTTCATGAGAACTCACTATCATGAGAACACATTGAGGAAAACTGCCCCCCATGATCTGATCACCTCCCACTAGGTTCCTCCCTCCAACCTGGGGATTACAGTTCATGATGAGATTTGGGTGGGGACACAGAGACAGACCATATGACCTACTATGTGGAAGTCATAATTCTTCCATAATTAATTTACCCATAAAGCATAAACAAAAATAGTCTTAAATGAAAAACAGCATAATAAATTGTTTGTATGTTTTTAAAGCAAAGAACTGACTTCAGTCTCTTGGTACCAGCAAATTAATAAATATAAATCTGGTATTCCAAGCATTTAAAAAGTTATCTGTAATAGGACTCTTTGAAGAATCTATAAATATTTACCGTGATACAATTTTAAAAATCATTTAGTGTGTTAGGGCGAGAAGGATGCAAAACAATAAGAAAAACACAGCTGTTTCTTTTAAGGTTTTGAAGAAAAATATAGTCTAGTGTATCTTTTTTTATTGCATTTTAGGTTTTGGGGTACATGTGAAGAACATGTAAGATTGCTGCATACGTATACACATGGCAGTGTGGTTTGCTGCCTTCCTCCCCATCACCTGTATCTGGCATTTCTCCTCATGTTATTCCTCCAAAACTCCCCAGCCCCAGCTGTCCCTCCCCTAACTCCCCGCCGCCGAAAAACCCCAGTGTGTGATGCTCCCCTCCCTGTGTCCATGTGTTCTCATTGTTCAACACCCGCCTATGAGTGAGAAAATGTGGTGTTTGATTTTCTGTTCTTGTGTCAGTTTGCTGAGAATTATGGTTTCCAGGTTCATCCATGTCCCTGCAAAGGACAGGAACTCGTTGTTTTTTATAGCTGTGTAATATTCCATGGTGTGTACGTGCCACATTTTCCCTGTCCAGTCTATCATCGATGGGCATTTGGGTTGGTTCCATGTCTTTGCTATTGTAAACAGTGCCGCAATGAATATTCATGTGCATGTGTCCTTATAATAGAACATTTTATAATCCTTTGGATATATACCCAGTAATGGGATTGCTGGATCAAATGGAATTTCTGTTTCTAGGTCCTTGAGGAATCTCCACACTGTCTTCCACAATGGTTGAACTAATTTACACTCCCACTAACAGTGTAAAAGTGTTCCTATTTGTCCGCATCCTCTCCAGCATCTCTTGTCTCCAGATTTTTAAATGATCACCATTCTAACTGGCTGTGCAGAAGCTGTGGAGTTTGATTAGGTCCCATTTGTCTATTTTGGCTCTTGTTTGCAATGCTTTCGGCATTTTAGTCATGAAGTCCTTGTCTATGCCTCTGTCCTGAATGATTTTGCCTAGGTTTTCTTCTAGGGTTTTTATGGTGTTAGTGAGACAGAGTCACCCATTCAACTGATAAAAAGGGGACTGAAACAGGGAGCCAGGCCAGGAGATTCCCAGGCAAAAAAGCGCCGCAAATCTCTAGCGCAGCTGTTTCAGCCAGCGCAGTGGGTCGCTGCACGGGAAATCACACAGATACCAGCGCCTTTTCAACAGGCGACTGGAACGCCTGGGAGACAGAGTCGCCCGTTCAACTGAAAAAAAGGGCACTGAATCGGAGCTAGGCCAGGAGTTTCCCCGGCAAAAAAGTGCCACGTGTCTCCAGCGGCTGTTTCAGCTGGCGCAACAGGTCTACGCACAAGAAATCACACAAGTCTGGGTGCCGTTTCAGCTGGTGACTGCGATACCTAGGAGACAGAGTCACCCTTTCAACTAAAAAAAAAGGGGGTCTGAGGCAGGGAGCCAGGTGATCAGGCTCGGCCAGTCCCACCCCCACAAAATAGTGTATCTTTTCTAATCAGATTAAGCTCCTACATTCCCAAGTATGGAAATAAATATTTCTTTGATGTATGTTTGCCGGCAATAACTAGAGAAATGAGTTGGAGTTAACAACATTTTAGATGGAGGGAATGTTGGGAACAGAGGCCAGAAGGCAGTGTAAAATATTCAAATAATTGCAGAATATTTTGATAAGTTCCACATGGAAGGCATGTGCATGCAGATGGATTCAGGAGAGGCTGTTACTATAGTTTTACAGAAACTTTCCATTTTATCTTAACTCATCTAATTCCTCTTTCTCTTTTTGTTTAACTTGGGGTTTCTAAGCCTCATCACTAATGACATTTTGGACTGAATATTTTTGTTCGTTTGGTGTAAGGGCCTGTTCTGTTCATCACAGAATATTTCTCAGCATCCCTGATCTCTACTCATTTAATTCCGGTAGCACTGCCTTCCCCCATCCCCACAGTTGTGACCACTAAAAATGGCTCCAGAGCAGCCAAATTGATAACAGTTAAGAACACTTTTAACTCACTGGCTTTTTATTCAGTAAGGATTTCTTTGAGAATCCAGTACAATGTAGGCACTAGGTTTGCCATGTGTATAAATGAAATAGATTTATCTTGAGGATAATAGGGTCCTCCTAAAAAGAAAAAACTAACGGCACAGTATTGATTATTAAAAGTAAGGGAAAGGAAAAAATCCAACTCAATTTGGTCTTAAACATTATAGAGTCAAGTTGAGGTTAATGGATATTTAAACGTCACTCTTCTAAACTCCTTTTACCACATTTAAATGTCTAAAATAGAACAGAAGTGCTATTCAAGGAGGTATCTATACTGTCTTACATTCTTCCCTGAGTTTGACTACATAGAAGCACTATTTTCTGTCTTTAAAGCATCCCAAGAAGGTATCTCAAATTTTCTTACCTCAGGAGTCATTTTTAAAACTTCTGGTTTATCTTAATTTTTCCTGAACAAAAAAGTTGACATTTAATTATTAGTTTTCTTTGAGTATAATAATGAGATTATATTCATTATTTGGCCAGAACTTCAAAGGTTCTGCCCAAAGAAAAGATTGTCCCATAAATATCAGAGAAAAAAATTAATAATGGAACAAAAATAAGGCAATGTGCCCCAAAGCACACAGAAAAATTATAATGTCTCTTAACCAAAACATTTTCCAAATAACTCTTTCAGCTAGTTTGTAATTTCTTTCACTCTCTGGTTCTCTTCCCAATACTTGTGTTGCTTAGATGAACCAGAAGGGAGACTGGAGGAAAATACCAGGATATTAGGCATGGGTTTTGGTCCCCACACATTATTTTTCTATCTATTTTATCATGATACTTTCCATTTTCTTTCTATCATCTCTCATTTGTTATGTAGTTTATGTCTTCATTAAATAAAGGATACAACATGGAAAAAGTTATCGTAAATACTCGAGATAAAAAACAGACTCTCTTAAAATAATTTAAATCAGAGTTGCTTCCAAGCTTCTGCCTTGAAATAATCAATAACCAAATTTGGTGGAAGAACTTGGTACAGTCCTTAGTGGGGAAGCATGTGAGCCAAAGAAATCGATGACATCATGCACATTGTATAAACGTGAATAAAAAAACTAAAGGAACACTGTTCTAGTGATTTAACTATAAGTATACACTTATTTTTTTTCCCTTTTTCTTTTTTACTGGCCAACATTTATTTTACACATTCTTTAATTAGATACACTACAATGTCTTATAATTTTTCCAATGACTTGTCAAATGGATAATCTGGTGACCTCTCCTCCCCTAGACAAGGAACAAGCACATGACCCAAACTAGGACAGTCAGGTAATATATCCCCAGGGTATGATTCTTAAGCCTTCTTCATAAGGAAGAAGGGGTAGGGTACAGGAGCATAACAGAACAGAGTTTGCTGAGTTATTTCATCTGCCGTTACCTGCAAGAAAATCAAACATCTGCCGCTTTCCACACTCTGGAACTTCCTGATTATTTTGTGATACCAAAGGCTTCTTTGGACTTCATGTTGATTTAGTGAATTCCTTCATATCCTTCCAAGTGTTAACTTTTTGTTTAAGTTTATTACAATCTCATTATTATCATCAAAGACAACTAATAAATAATTGAATAACAACTTTTTTGTTCAGCAAAAATTAAGAAATTCTGTTAGAATAATATCTGAGGGGAAAAATTACCAACAAACTAAGGCATTATAGTACTAATAGATGTAGAAATACAATTTCCATCTTGAAGAATATTGAAATCTAATAAGATTAAAAGCATGCTTGTATCTAAATGCAATGTCAAGTAAGCTCTGGAAAGTTTATAGAAGGAAACATTTTTAATGCACTATAGCATTTCAAAGGAGAGATACCTAACAACTGCCTAAAATTATTAGGAAGAAGGAAAAAAAAGGAAACTAGTCTATTTTACATTACAGAAAATAAGAATTAACAATTTTATTCTAACATCTAAGTCACAGACTTAATGACAACACCTTTTTCACAACTTTATATTTATTTTTGATTGACTATTGCAAATAATCCTGTATAATTAGTTATATAGCAACCATCATAAATTTCAAAATTCATGATACAATATTGTTATAAATCATAGGTGTTTCTCTTTCGTGAAAAATACTGAATGATCTTGGATTTTTTAAATAAATAAATGTATAACTTTTTTCTTTTAAGTCTAAACAATGTTTTTGAGTTTTTTGGGTGCTGTTTGTTAAGTATTCTGAAATTTTGTATAGTCATTAATTTCTGTATAAGTAAATATCATTCAATTAAAATATCACAATTAAATATAATCATCTCTTCCCTTTATGTTCCGGTTATATCATTATATGTTGGTTTATCCATAGACCTCTTTCCCATAAATCACTTAATATCTGATATAGGCCATTGAATCAAAGGGGTTTTAATTGGAACAATTTGGGATTTGAATCTTATATGCACAAAGTATATATATAAGTATGTATATAAATATACACATGAAATTTTAAGAATCGTCAGTACTTACTTAACCAAACATATGAACAGACATAAATAAATGTCTGACTTACAAAATAAAGCCACCTAACTTTCAATAAACCAGGGTCAAATAAAGTTGTTCTTCTATAGACTATACCACCAAGTTACTTCACTAGTCATAGACTTTTTGAGAATATGGTGAAAAATTCACTACATCCATTAAAATGTGTTGAAATGTATTTGTCAATTAAATGAATTAGTGTAGTATTGTTTGAAAAAAATAAGTAATCTGATAACTCAAAATCGTGAGTCTCTTAAATTTCTACTGTAATAGAGTCCATGTGCTTTATAATAAACTTCCTTTATTCTTTAGGACTTTGTGAAGTTTGTACATTTGTGTGCGTGTACGTGCGTGTGTGTGTGTGTGTGTGTGTGTGTGTGTGTGTGTCCATGAGGGGTTTGGGATTGTGTATGTATACACACAGTTATAGCCACAAAATTGCTCACAAATTCTATCAGTGATAACAAAATTGTTACAATAAAATAAAACCAAATAACGTTAGATTATTAAGAACCTTATATTTTATACTAAATAGTTTGATATAGTTTTTTATGTTTTGAAGATTACGTATTTTATATTTTATCTCACATAGTAGTAACCAGAGTAGCCAACACATGGCAGTCACTCAAAAGTTATAATGAATGTTTAAAGAAACAATTAAGTGATGGAATGCACATATGAATGGTGGTTGGTTTAACATTGGATTTAATGTATCCTATTTGTAGTTTGTAATGTCTCTGTGATATGGTAATACAGGACACATTCAAAAGACATGACGGGAACAGATGATATTTAATATCACAGATGAGACACCAACAGACTTAAGTATATGGGCAGCTGCGGAACTGAGAGAAAAAATGACATAAGACCTATTTGTTATGCATTTACTTACCTGTTTATGATGCTGACATGTAGGATATGGTTACCAACCAGATATGAAGTTAGGGGTGGGAAGTAAGGGAATAGGTCATGACAAAGTTCTTGTTCTTTGCAAATTGTTTAACATTTTAAATGACTCATCCCGTTTAAAGAAGAAGATATATCATCAGTTAGTATTTTTTCTGAGACCTCTGTCATTCTAAGAGTTCGGAAAAGAAATAGCAGATTTGAATTGTATGTATTTCTGAATGAAAGAGGAAAGAAGTTATGGGAAAGGTGATATATTCTAAAATTCCTCTTTTTATTTTTAAATTTAGAGCTGTTAGCTTTTTTGATTCTAGAGATAAAAATAGTCTGCTGCTAAACTAAAATTAATTTTATTTTGGATGAACTCTGATTTGTGGTGGCTGACTAGGGTACAAGTCAGAGTCCTGGCACTGCAAGATAGAGAAGCATAATCTGCTATTAGCCCTACTTCCCTGCTGGTTCTCTTCTCTGTTGAGCTAGCAGTTTTCCTCTTGATTCTACCTCTTCCAGGTCACAGATGACAAATAGAGAAAAACTAAATGAGTAGCAGCATGATAGGAGCAAAATCTTGGAGTTAACTCCCTGTTCTCTCTGACCTTTCCCAGGGCAAGCAAAATCAAAAACAAAAACAAAACGAAACAGACTATTTCTAAGTTCTTACTAATACATGTTATTCATTCATTCATTTATTCAACCAATACAAATGTATTGTATACCCATGATGTACCCTGCAATAGGCTAGTGTTAATTATTTAAAATTGCACAGGAGGCATTAAACACAGGTAAAACACCAAAAAAGGGCATCATTGATAAATAGTATGTAGATTAATTGCCATATATTTGTCCATAACTGAAATGCATCAGAAAAGTTGACCTAAGTAATACACTAGCAATACTTATTTGAATCTATTTTTTACAAAATGAATAACCACTTATTTCCCATTTTATTTGGTTTATAAGTTATTTTTTATATATTAAATTATGTTTTAAAAGGTTATTATTGAACTAGTGACAAACATTTCTCATGAAAGGTGTAATGAGTTGAGGGAGGTTCTAACATTTGATGATGACATATATGGTCAGTAATAACATATTACTGTTATTTAAATGGCAAAATGCAACATTTATGAGTCATATTATATAGTGTCTTCAGCTACATTGTTATCAATGAATGTTAGCCTCTAACACTGACAGTTGCCAAGGCATGATAAAACGTGTTTTCCATTTGTGAAAATAAACACCTCACCCAAACATCGTTATTTTTGTCTTAAAATAAAAATGTTATAGTACAATTTTAAGATAAAGAAATACCATGGCTGATTTTATACTCAAGAATAAATAGATATGTATTCATATATTAGCTTTGGCCATTTCTGTTATTTCATAAGAGGTTTATATATTTGTGTCCCACTGGTATAACTGGTATTGTGTGTGAAGTGTTTGTGAACATGAACTGTTGAGTTGTTTCATTAAAATTAGAGTGCAATATTTTAGTGCCAAATTAAATCAAGTAAAATGAATTACCAGGACATTGTAATTAAAAGAAATAACAGCAACCTAACATGTTTATACCAGAAGTATCATTATCAGTGTCCCCTGAATTTGGATGTGCTAGGCATGCCATCTTGAAATGGCTTTTGATTTAAGTTATTTTCAATGTTTCCAAAAAAAAAAAGTACAGTGAGTATTTACTTCAGTGCATTTTTCCCCCATGAATAACTGCCAATAAAAAAATGTATCATTTCTTGTCCTCCAGGCAATACAGCTAAAGTGTACATTGAGATTCAGGATGAAAATAATAATCCCCCAGTGTTTCAGAAAAAATTCTACATTGGAGGTGTATCTGAAGATGCAAGAATGTTTACTTCTGTACTCAGAGTGAAGGTATGAAAATTATGTTAATATACAGAACTAAAATAAAAGCAAAGCTCAGATTTTGCAGATAGCTGTAACCTTATAGTTTGCATTAACTACATACTTACTCATGCTGTATAAACAAAAGCCTGAAACTTGGAGCTGTATTAGTTATCTAAAGTCAATACAGATTAATTATATTAGGAAAACACTAAGCAACTTTTTGAGTTTTATCTTTACTATGAAAATGGTAATAAAATATCTGTGATGTTTTACACTGAATAAGATGTTGCAAGGTATGTTTTTTCTTAGTAGTTTGTCTGCCTCCAGTGGGATAACTCAAAAGATTTTCAAATGGACTCTCTAATGACAAATATAAAATTACCACTTCTAATAGAAAAAATTGTGTAATAAATATCTAACAATTTTTTCTGAAATATTTGAATTTTAAATGCTAATTGAAGTAAAAAATAACACTATAATTATAGCACTTTAGTAAAAGTTACAGAAACCTTCATATCTCAGAGAATGTTGGCTTACTTAGAATTTCAAGAATGCAATATCTAAGACCATAGTTGTAAATTTTCCATTTGTTTCTTTGTCATCAAATGTTTATGACCAATTACTATAATTGTTTATAATCAAATATTTATGACTATTTATAATCAAATGTGTATTACTAATGTTTTATTACTAAGAAAAAATTGAAAATATTTTAGTGAGGGAAAAGTTTAGATGATGAATATTTTGGATTCTCAACTGCAGAGTTATGTTTCTGGATAGCATTTCAGTGGTTAACTTGTAAATTGCTATAAATTGCACATAAAACCTCAACATCTCTGGCAAATCTAGCTTTTGATTGCCTCTAGTTTTGCACATGAATAATTGCCTTTCTTTTCCTATTACCAGGAGCACCATGATTACAGCTCTTGTTATGTGTAGTTTTATCACCTATTAAACACTCTCAGTAAGAAAAAATCTTCCACCTAATTTTGTTGGACTTGCAAAATAGCTCTTCCACTATGCCAAGTACTGACCCCTGATCTGAATCACCATTTATAAATAAAAGTAGTCCACAAATCTGTCACTCATTATATTTAATTTATGTTATTAGCCACAAGTAAGAATCCTTTGTAGCTGATTTTTATCTTATTTTATATTTTAGTTTCATTAACTCTTAATTGATTCAGTTCTATCATTTAGTCAAACATATTTGAGTACCTATAACATGCTAAACACTGTTCTAGAAGTTGGATATAGAGCAATTGAAAAAACAAATACACAACCAAAACAAAGTTCCCATCCTAGTAATACAGGCAAGAGTGGAGGAAATGAATAGACCAGTAAGTTATGTAGTGATAAATTTTAACGGAAAAAAGTTTGATAAGGGAAGAATGAGAGTGGTGCTATTTTAGATAAGAAAGTCAACGTAGTTCTTTTGTAATAAAACTGAAACAGTGACCTGAATAAACGAAAAGACCAGGACTTGTGGATTCTCAGGTGAGCAGTGTGCTGTGATTTCTTTGTAAAGCCCTAAATGTCCATAGGGAGCTGGAGGCTAGTGTGAATGAAAAAGTCTGATTGGAAATGAGATCAGAAATGTACCTGGGGCTAGAATATGGGATTTGTTCTAGGTGTGTTGGAAAGAAAGCCTTTGAATGACTTTATTAAGTTATGACATAATCGAATATGAAAGGATTATTGGAGATGCTGTGCAGGGTGGATGTCGGGAATGGGTAACACCATGTTTTTTGGAGAAGAGTGAAATAAGAGTTTAATGTGTGACTTGTCCAGGCAAAATTTGACGGTAGCTCAAACCATGTTGATAGGCTGCGGAGACCTTGAGAAAGGGGTTAAAAGACAGAACATAGAGGATTTGCTGATGAATTATACATTGGAAATTAGGTAAAATCAAGAATGACTTGGTGGTGGTTTTTGTTCTGAACAGATCCCCATAACTCCTCCACTGCCTATTTTGATGGCAATAATGAAGGTGTGTGAGGCTTTTTTGATACAAAAACCTAATTCTTGGCAAGACAGTTGCAAATGCTGATCTAGATTTGAGAGAGAAGTCATGGGCCAAGATGAAATCTCCTAGAAAATGGGGTTGACAAAAAAAAAAAATACGAAGACTAAGTTTTGGGAACTTCAGCACTTAGAGATCAGGAGTAGGATGTGGGAATACTGAGATGTTGCTGCCATGAGGTGGTAGGCGTACAGGGGAAACGAAAGGTCCCTGATCCATGGAAAGAACAATAGTGATAAAAGAGAATCGTTGGCTGTAAGATGCTTTTGTGATTAGAATGCCCTTGTGGATTTTAACATCACCACTTATGCTGCTAACCCTATACTGTATTGTAGAAAGAAAGATAAGCCAAATCTTGAAATATTCCATTAATAAAGCTTACTCAAAAGGCATGTGATAACTGTAACAAGGAAATTTAGTGGGTGGTATTATCTGATGGCATTTACTTCAGGGGAATTAGGACTGAGTGTCCCTGGAGACAGAAGGATGCTTGCCCTGTACTCCTAGGCTCTGTACTATGTAAATTATGGTAGCTGGGAGATCTACTGGGAGATCTACAGAAAGTAGTGTCTTTTGTCAAGGAGGGGTTCAGGGAGAAAGAAGGAATCAAAAAGCATAGGTAATACTAAGAGAGAAAGTTGAATATTTAGGGGATTTTGTTCATGATAGACTGTAATTTCCAAGGAATTCTGCGGAAAGTTTGTTAGTAGGATAAAAATCAGTTGAGAAACTGAGTCAGAGTAAGGTGTGTAAAGACATTGCATGGAAAGAAGCATCTCGGTGGGGATATATGCCCTGGAGAGAATGCATGGACTTCTTGTGATAAGGTATATAGGGATGGGATTGATTGTGTCTCCAGACTACTGAGAACTATGAGGAACCCTCCCTCTTTGAACAATCAGTGGGTTATTCAGGCTAGGGAAAGGGGTCCTTTCTAGGAAACAACTTCATGCGATGTAATATATTTAGTACTTCAGACAAGAGTGAGAGACAGAGAGAGAGACACAGAGAAAGTTTAGTAATGTATTGATGAAAATGTATGCTATAGGGAGAGATGCAAGATGGCCGATTAGGAGCAGCTGAGGATTGCAGCTCCCAGTGAAAGCGTGGAGGGTGAGTGGACGCCACATTCCCAGACGGATTTTTATTGCCCACCGACCAGGAGATTCCCAGGGGGAGGAGCCCCACGGGTCGCCAGCGCACCTGGTTTGGCCGGCGCGGCTGTTTTCGCCGGCACGGCTGTTTGCCCCTGCGCGGCCGTTTTCGCTGCCGCTGTTTGGAGCGGCGCCCCGGCGCAGCAGTTCCCAATACAAAATACGTGGGTCCGGGTGCCGTTTTAGCTGGCAATTGGAGCTCCGGGAAGGCAGAGCCGCCCATTCATTTGATTAAAAAAGGGGACTGAAACAGACAGCCAGGCTAGGAGATTTCCCAGGCAAAAAAACGCCAGAGCCCGCGGTTTCAGCCGGCGCAGTGGGTCACCGCAGGGGAAATCATACAGATCCCGGCGCCTTTTCAACAGGCGGCTGGAACACCTGGGAGACAGTCGATCATTCAACTAAAAAAGACGCTCTGAGGCAG
>PVKV010027906.1:0-25765 GCA_004027835.1 Alouatta palliata | reverse complement strand
CCGTGCCAGCCTCCCTGGAGGGGGAGAGGAGAACAGCCGCCGTGCCAGCCTCCCTGGAGGGGGGAGGAGAGCAGCCGCCGTGCCAGCCTCCCTGGAGGGGGAGAGGAGAACAGCCGCCGTGCCAGCCTCCCTGGAGCAGGGAGGAGAACAGCCGCCGTGCCAGCCTCCTTGGAGGCTTTTCCCACTCTCCTTACTGAAACATTTCCAAAATAAGGAGTGTGCTGACCCCAGGCTAGAGAGGAGCAGGGCGGGGCTGGGATGGAAGGAAGGGAAGAGGCTCACCCAGGCCCATCAGGACCTGCATGGGGATGGAGCCTCCGTGCTCCATGGCCGGCTACACACACCCTTCGTGCAGGACACACCCAAGGGCAAGGCCTGAATACATCTGTTCTGTAGAAGCCAGAACAGTCTCCAGTTCCCCACAGGCCTTGCCCTCGACCATAGCCAGGAAGCCGTGGGAGAGTTCGGGTGGCTCCAGGTCCCCTCCAGCACCTGCGCTGCTGCCTCCTCCCTCAGCCACACTCAGGGGCTCAGGCTCTACCTCCCCTGCTGGGCCCACTTTTCTGTCATTTCCCACCCCCCAAGAGCAGCTGGAGGTCTGGGGTCCACACTCCACCCTCCTGCACCGGGGCGGCCATTATGGGAGAGAAGGTGGCTGACATCTGTCCAGAGGTGGGTGTGGGTGGGGTGGGTGTGGGGGTGGGTGGGTGAGAGCAGTCTCCAAAGCCCGTGACTGGGGAGCTTAGGGGACATGAGCCCTCCCCTTCTCCCCTACTCTCCTCCCCCAATGCCAGGGACCTGGCACCAGGACATGGATTGTGAGGCCTGAGCACCCCCATGGATGGGGTGTCCCTATCATGGTCAGACAGTGGACAGGTGAGGGTGCCTGCTCCCAAGAGGGAGGTGGCTGGTGACCTCATCCCTGTGGGGCCTGAGATTCCTGGAGATCCTCAGCAGACATCCTGGCAAACACCTGGGTGCACGCGTGGTGGCACCTAGCAGAGACTGGGAGAGGCAGCATCTGGGGGAGAGCCAGGGGATGAGAGGTGGGGGTGGGGAGAGCCCATGGGGATGGGGGTTGGGGGGAGCCCATGGTGGAGGTTTGGGGGAGAGACCAGAGGGGTGGGGATGACCCGAGGGGATAGGGGCAGTGAGTAGGAGAGTCCACAGTGGAGGTTAGGGGAGTGCCCATAGGGGTGGGGTGGCCTGAGGGTGACCCTGGCCTGAGGGTCACATCTTAGCCCCTTTTGGTGCTATAACAAACCCCCTCTAGACTGGGTAATTTATAGACAACAGATATTTAGTACTCACAGTTCTGGAAGAAAATCTAAGATGAAGGCCCTAGGAGTCCAAGAGCAGGGCCGGCAGCTGCAGTGTCTGGTGAGGGCCTGCTCCTGATGGACTGATGGCCCGACCCCATCGTGGGGCAGAGCCTTCCTGGCTAACCACCTCCTGAAGGCCACGCATCATACTTCCACACTGGGATTGTTTCAACTGGAATTTTGGGTGGGGAGGAATTTTCAGACCACAGCAGGGAGAGGCAGGAGGGCAGGGCTGGACCTCTGGAGAGGAGACCAGGTCAGGCCTAGCCACCTGCGGGAGTCCTGGGGCCTCGGGGAGGCCCATCCGTCTCTCCTCCTCCCCAGGGCCACCACCTGGTCCCGGCCTAACAGCCTCTCACCTGGACCCCAGCCAGGGCACCCTCTCCCCCTCTGGCTCCTGCCCATTCCCACCCATTCTCCTGTAGCAGTGGACCGGCCTCAGCAACTGCCCGGGTGGCCTGGCCACTTCCCTGTTTAAACCCCGTGGGGGCTTCCCAATGTTCTCAAAGCTGAAAGTCCTTCAGGGCTTGGCCTGTGTCCCCGCCCCCCAGCCCCACACTGCCCTCCTGGCCCGTATGCAACTCAGGCCCCTTCCTGCCCCAGGGCCCTGCGTGCGCTGGCCCCGTCCTCAGTGTGAGGGGAGTCGGCATCAGGATGAGGAAGGAGAGGTGCCGGCCCAGTGGACGCAGGAGCCAGGAGGACCCAGGGTTTTGAGCTGTGGGGAGGAGGTGATCAGAATTATTTGGAAGGGGCATCTTAGAGAGAGCCTCTAAAGATTTAAACCTCACTCCAGCAGCAGATACGTCACTTATAAAAGGACAAATAAAGCCAAGTGCATACAGTTTACAAGAGACACCCCTACACATCCCAGAGAGAGGACAGTTGAGCACCCAGTGCCAACCAGAAAGCTGATGTGGCTGCGTGTCCAGCAGGCCAAGCGCTTTGGAGGTAAATGTCATCGCTGGAGATGAAGAAGGGAACGTCACAGTCAGCCCAATTCGGCAGGAAGATGCTGGCCTTAAATGCATACATTGGAGGAGAAGGCTGGAAATTAATTAGCTATGCACCCGCCTCAGAAAGTTAGAGAAAGAGCAATGTAAATCTGAAGAAAGAATGAAACACAGATAATCACAGAACTTAATGAAATGGAAAATAGAGTTACAGTGGACGGCAGCTTGACCGAGGCTGCAGGCTGGCTCTTTGCTTAGCGCCGGGACCCCCTGGTTGGAGGAGAGGAGGTCAGGAGAGGCCGGGCTTGGGAGAGCTTGGTTCAGCTGGTTGGCGACGGCACTGGGGCCTTGAGGGCTTTTCATGTCTCTGCTCTGTCTCCTGTCATATCAGCTTCATCCCAAACCAAATCCTGAAGGGCTGCCAAGAGTGGGTCTGCTTGCTTGTGGGTTCCCAGAGATCCTGGCAGCCTTGTCCCAGGACTTCTCACCCCTCATTGGGTGGAGGGTATATGAGCCACTGAACCATAAGCTGAGGCCAGGGAGGGGCCCTCCACCATCTCAGACCTGAGCCCACCTCCCCCACAGCCCAGGCCCCCATGAGGATAGTGGGTCCCCAAGAGGAGGGAAATGGATGTTTGTGGGGACAGTCTTGGTATTTCTAGATATTAGCACTTAGTAATTCAGTCTAATTGCGAGTCAGCCTCTGTTGTGCCAGGTGGCAAACTTAGCCACAGTCAATTCTGTGGGACTCACATGTGTTCCTGGGGTGGCCTTTGACACACCGGCCTGGCCAGTCTCAGTGAGGTCCAGGCGGCCATGGCCCAGACCCCTCTGCAGCGTGACAGGCCACAGCCAGACCACTGCTCTGCCCACTGGAGCCTGCCTTGGGCTGGGCCCCTGCCGTCCTCCCAGGTCGTAGGATGGAGTAGCCTGGCTGGACAGAATGGCGCATGGCGAGACCAGGGGACATGGATACTACACAGCATGAAGACTTTCCACGTGAGGTGCCTCCACACCTCGACTCCCCGGACACTCGTCTCTTCATCCAATGCCTCTCCACACCGACCAGGATTGTGGGGACTGGGCCCCAGCACAGAATCAGGGGTACCAGGGTAGGGACTCTCACCTGCAAAGCAGCCCTTGGCTGAGGGGTTGCAGGTGAGGTGGGACCTGGGTCCAGTGTCCATCTCCCTCTGCACAGGGCGCCTGTCCCCCCGGTATGGCCCTAGCCACCCCGGGAATCTGGGATGGGCCATGACTGATCTGCCCCACCACAGTGAGCACCTGCCCTTGCAGAAGGCGATGCCGTCATGGCCCAAGCCGCCGGTCACACCCTCTCCTGCTCTGAAGGTGGGTCCAGGCCCTCTCTGTGCCTGGGCCTCGGCTGCGGGGCTACAGGACTGTCCCACCTGCCAGGGATGTGTGGAGGAGCCCGGTGGGTCTGGCCCTGCTCCAGACCCAGAAGCTCACATACAGGGCTCGGCTCTGCTCCCCGGCCCCTGCTCAGGCGACAGGCAGTGTCACCTCCCGTGCCGCAGGTGAGCCCTCAGGAGCCTTCCTCCACGGCCCACCCACAGGCCCTGC
The DNA here is from genome assembly GCA_004027835.1 of Alouatta palliata. NCBI lineage: Eukaryota > Metazoa > Chordata > Mammalia > Primates > Atelidae > Alouatta > Alouatta palliata. The sequence continues at coordinate 21,909 of PVKV010027906.1, read as the reverse complement.
TGTGAGGCGAGGCTGAGCGTCACCTCCCACCAGGCCCTCTAGGCCAGATCGCTCAGCCTCTGAGTGTGATGGGACTGCCAGTCCCTGCAGGGAGTCTGAGCTCTGAAAGAACAGAAGACCACAGGGAGACCCTGACTGGACCCCTGCTCCCCCATCCCTGCTCGGCCCCCAGGGCTGTCTCACAAGCTCACCTGCCCCCCACACCATTTCTCCTTGGAAGGGTCCTAATGCCCTAGAGGGTCTGTCAAGGAGCCCCTGAGTCCAGCTCCCTCCTCCACAGACACTGAGCTGTGTGCAGGCCAGTGTGCTAACACACTCCCAGGGAGCTGGAGCTGGAGCTGGGGGCAGGGGTTGATGGCACAGGAGCAAATACGGAGCCTGGGCTGGGAGGTGGGAGATGGAGAGAGGCTGAGGGAACTAGGGACACTTCACTTCCTGGGAAGACACCGAAGGCTGCAGACCCAGGCCAAGGCTGTCCAGGCTCCAAGGCCCAACTGAGGCTGGAGAGGCAGGGCTGAGGAGGTGCAGGAACTTGAAGGTCTGGGGTCCCCCATAGCTCAGCGGTGAACAGAAACCCCCAGGGCAGTCCCTGAAACTTCCTCATCTGCAGAGGAGCCTCTGGCCCAAGAGTCTGCAGACCACACACATGCACACACTCATGTGCACCATTGCACACACATGCACATTCATATGAACACACATACACAGATGCTCCCTTTGGTAGAAGTGAGGTGGGGAGGTGACCCAGTTCAAACATGTCCACTAAGCCCAGAGCCTGCAGCACGTCTGGGAAGAGTATCAGAGGCCAAGGAGGCCACCGAAGGGAAAGAGCCTCAGTCACCAGCCTGTCCCCAGCCCACAGCATGTGCACCTGCAGCGAGCTATGCCTGGCACAGGGAGGGAGCCCTGTGTGGCCGATGTGAGTGGGAGGGTAGACATGCACGCTGAGGGCAACAGCAACAGAGGAGGAAAGGGGGAGAGAGACACACACACACACAGACACACACACAGAGGAGGAAAGGGGGAGACAGAGACACACACAGACACACACACAGACACATACATTACAGAGACACACACACAGACACACACAGAGACACACACAGAGACACAGACACACACACAGGAGGAAAGGGGGAAACAGAGACACACACAGACACACACAGACATACATTACAAAGACACACACATAGACACACACACAGAGAAAGGGAGAGAGGGAAAGAGAAAAGAAGGAAGAAAAGAGGTCAAAAGAGAAGTGACAAACTTGGAGGGAAACGGAAGCTTATGAGCCAAAGGGCTGATTTCTGCACATACAAAAAGAGTTCCTAAATCTCTAGGGGGAAAATTAGAAAAATTTAGAAAACATACAAACAGTTTACAGAAAGATCCTTACAATGTCTCTTTAATGCCACAAAAAGAGGCTCAACCACCACCACCTTCATAGTCAGAAAAATGCCAATTAAAATTGCAGGGAGGTGTCATTCCTCAGCCCTCATACTGGCAGAATCCTGCAGTCTTGGTGGGTCAGCAGGTGGGTCACACCTCACAGGGGTGAGGCTGTGAGGAGACACCCTCACAGGCACAGCTGTGGGAAAGCAAAGGAATCTGTCAGTGGTTGCAAGATTGTGTCTGGGTTGGCCTTTGACCCACTCCCGGGATTCCATCTCAAAGGCGTAGTCCCAGCCCACAAAATGGGGCAGCCCAGAGCTTCTCGCCTCAGTGCTGTTTGAAGTGTCGGGGCTTGGGAGCCCCCCGAGAGCCCATCCCTGCTTGGCTGTCCCAGTGCATTGGTGCACACCCCCTGGGGACCAAGCAGCTGCAGGAAAGAGTGAGTGCAATCCCTAAGCACTGATAGGAAGACTTCTCTAGGCTGCATTAATCCGTGCCAACGTCCAGGGAAGAACAGTGCCATGGGGATGCCACCTTTTGTGTAAGAGAAAGAATGTAAGGACAAACAACTCTCATTAATCTGTGCCAACATCCAGGGAAGAACAGCGCCGTGGGTATGACACCTTTTGTGTAAGGGAAAGAATGTAAGGACAAACAACTCTCTTATATATTTGCAAAAAAGAAACAATGACAAGATTAACTTTATAGGTGAAGGGAGAGAACAGGGCAGGGGTGGGGAGACAGGAACAAAAGGGAGACTTCTCAGAATGCGCCTTGTTAAAAAGTCAAAGCAAAGCCTTGGTTTTGTAATGGTGTCTATACCGTTTTCTACATGCAGTAAAAATACTAAATGAAAATCCCCAGAAACAGAGGAACTTCAAACTGTGTATCAAGTTGGTAAATCAATTTTACAGAAAAGGTAATTATTCCAGCAGCCTCAGAACACTGCACTTTCAAGATACATCCTGGTGGGATACATGCCAAGGACAAAAGGAACCGCACAGAAGTCTTATTCTTACTTCACAGTCTTCTCCTTTGTAATAATGTTAGCATTTTTAGTTTTAAACTGTTATATCATAGAATAAAGTGAGTATGTAAATATTCTTAAAAACAAAGTTTTTTCAGCATAAAAATTAAGAGATACAGGTTTAAAAATTCAAGTTAAAAACCATGAAATCCTAATTTTGAATTAGAAAGAGGGTGAACGTGTGATTTGTTTGCTTTTTTAAAAATGATACTCAGCCTGGGCAACACAGTGAGATACCCACATCTACTCAGAAATGCCAGCGTGGTGGCACACCTGTAGCCACTGCTGCTGTTGCTGCTGCTGGTGATGGGTCAGGGGTTGCAGGAGCTGAGGTGGGAGAATTGCGTCAGCATGGGAGGTCAAGGCTGCAGTGAACTGTGACTGTGCCATTGCACTCCAGTTCGGGTGACAGAGGGAGACCCTCACTTAAAAAATAATAATAAAGGATACTTATCTCCTAACTTTGCTAACTGCAGAGACATACAGGCAATGCAAACCCCACAGCAATGAGCACACCTACTGTCTACACTATGGGCTCTAAGTACCATTACCACTGAGAGAACAGAGCTGCAGAGGAATTGAGGCAGGACCACAGGGAATCGGGGCAACCAAGGGTTAAGGCAGAAACAGGGAACAGCAGGTGTGGCCAGTTCTAGGCAAGACGAGGCAGCACACAGGCCACATCCTCACTCCTGTGATGACAAGACAGACGTTGCCACTTCAGCCTTCGATTGACGGCGGGCCACATCTCCACTTCAGCCTCTGACAGATGGGTCACGGGCCAATTCTTCATGAGGTGTAACCCACTGGAGGCTCCTAAAGGGCACCTAGGGGTGTTACCACATTCTTTTAGTTACATAAGAACCCAAGAACACTGCAGTCGGGGCTCTTGAGCCGCCTGCCCGAGCCTGCTCCCACTCCACGGAGTGCGCCTTCACTTCAGTGAATCTGCGTGTTTCTTGATTCTTTTGATGCTTCGTTCTTTTCTTCCTTTGTTTGTGTGTGTTGGAAATAGATGTTGGAAATAGATGCTCGGTGCTGCAAAGAAAAATCAGCACTGAGACAAAGGATCTTTCAGCAACACAATGTTTACTTCCTGGACTGCAGGAAGGGTACCTCGCTAGCCATCATGCCACGAGAGTACAATGAACAAAGGAAAACACACAAATTTGTCCCTTATGCATTTGGGGTCGTCCTTACTGCTGTGTCTGATCTCTTGGCTGGAGCCAGACCGCATAAGCTAAACTAAAACCCGATTGGCTAACAACTTAAAACTTTTTAACAGGTAAAAGCAATGGAGAGCTGGGAAATGCCTGTGAGCACGTCCAGCACAGATATCTTGGTTAAAGTACAAGGACATAGAATGTACTATGTGCCTGTGAGCATGTCTAACAGCTACGTAGGATAGGGCTTAACAAAGAGTTATTAGCACACTTATGATTTATTCTTTAACAAGAAAGGAAATGTTAAAAAGGAACTTGTCTACTTCCCACAGTGCGTTTTGTTCAGTTCTTCGTAGAAAGACCCTGGACAACTCACAGTCAAGACTTTCTATCTGGTAACATATTTTGGGGAGACAGCCAGGAGGTAAGCCCAGCTGTCTGGGGTTTAAATTTCCTTTCATTCTTCCTTTTTATCTTTCTTTTGTCCAAGCTGCCATTTGCGGGCATGGGTCAGGCCGTTAAGCCCACCACAGGAAGCCTCTAGTAACAGGATAACTAGTTCAAGGAACAGGACGTCTGGGTCCTGCCAAAAGCAAGACAGACTCATGAACGGTCAGCTTCATGTATGTGCAGCTGTCATATCTCTGAGATGCTTTAATCCTTCATCTTCTAATTTCTACCCTTGGCTTGCTGCTGATGCTTTGTGGGGACCAGGGACTGCAAAATCGTTGCATGTGAGCCCCTATTACCATCTGTGTGCCCCTTTTATGTGTGGAAAGTTCAGAAAAGAACAAGCTTAGGGAAAACCCCATGTCTTGGTGGTTTCTACTTAAGCATTGTTTCTCCTGTGCAGACCCCAAAGTAAATTTCCAGCTGCAGGGATTCACGTAGCACACTCTGGTGTGTCTGGCTACAAGAGATACCCCACCAACCTTAATGTTATTCATATGGGGATTTTTGAGTTTTACCTCAAATGAACAAATGAAGAGCTGGCAGTAAAGGGCCCTACCATGACCCTACGAAGAATGCAGGAAGATGTGGCTCACCTAAACTGGTGGGATGCTAAAAGCTAGGGAGTGCATCCGGAACAAAGGGAGTCATAGTAGGCCATTGCCTACAGAGGGAAAACATCCAGAGGGGCACGGGTGCCCACCTGAGGCCAGAGACGTCTGACACTGTAAGACTGGACCCTGGCTGAGTGTGGTGGCTCACACCTGTTATCCCACCACTTTGGGAGGCCAAGGCACATGGATCATGAGGTCAGGAGATCGAGACCATCCTGGCCAACATGGTGAAACCCTGTCTCTACGAAAAAATACAAAAATTATCTGGGCATGGTGGCACATGCCTGTAATCCCAGCTACTTGGGAGGCTGAGGCAGGAGAATGCTTGAACCCAGGAGGCGGAGCTTGCAGTGAGCCAAGATCACGCCATTGCACTCCAGCCTGGATGACAGAGCTAGACTCTATCGCCAAAAAAGAAACAAAAAACAAAAAAACAAAAACCTGGACCCTGAAGGGGACGCCCCTGGGGATCCACAGCTAAACCTGAGACTTCTCCAGGGGGACGCCTCGGGTGGGAATTTTGAGTCCATAAATAAGTCCTCCCTAGGGTCTTGTTTCTTTTCCAGACTACTATAGGAACCACTCCCGATTCCCTGCCTGGCTGCACCCTCAATCCCTGGAATCAATTTGATTCTGACAATCTGAGAAGAAAACGCTTGAGGTTTTTTTTTTTGTTGTTTTTTTTTTTGAGACAAAGTCTCACTCTGTCAACAGGTTGGAGTGCAATGGTGCTATCTCAGCTCACTGCAACCTCTGCCCTCTGGGTTCAAGCAATTCTCCCGCCTCAGCCTCTTCAGTAGCTGGGACTACAGGTGCAAGCCACCATGCTCGGCTAATTTTTGCATTTTTAGTAGAGATGGGTTTCATCACGTTGGCTAGGATGGTCTTGATCTCCTGACCTCGTGATCTGCCCGCCTCGGCCTCCCCAAGTGCTGGGATTACAGGCGTGAGGGACCGTGCCCAGACAATGCTTGAGTTTTTATTGTAATATTTTCTGGCCACGATGTCAGCTAGACAGCCAGGAGTGATGGCCAAGAAGGCTTAATCGTAACATTATCCTACAATTATACTTATTTTGTGAAAGGTGGTAAATGGTCAGAAATACCATACACTGAAGCCTTGGCTTTCTATCAGAATCCTTCAATCTCTAAAGCTCCTAACACTCGCCCTCAGAAAGGAAGTCCTAAGACTGAGCCAAAGATTGGAGATGCCTCTCTCCTACAAAGGTCACTGTCTCTCAGAGGGAAATATGGCCACCCCCGTATGACCCTTTGCCACATGCTCCAACGATGCCAGGCCAGCCAGAGGAGCAAGCTACAGAAGCCCCTAACACAGTGGAACATCTGACTCAGCAGCTGCTGGCACTGCCGCCTCTCAGGGAAGTATCAGGGCGGGAGGACCAGCTTGAGTGCCAGTCCTACTTTCCATGACTGATATGCGGCAAAGTCAGGAACAGTTGGGAAGGGACGTTGAGGACCCTGGCAGCTTCGCAGGTGGTTTCTAAACCTTGGCTTTGGATTTATCATGGAGAGAGGTCCAATTCATTTTGGCAACCGGCTGCACTCCTGTGGAAAAGGAAAGGGTTTTTGCGGCTGCCCGCCGCGAGACAGACGATACGTTTGCCTGAAATCCCCAGGGCAATCACCTGGGCCAGACGTGGTGCCCATCACCAACCCTGATTGGGATCGAGCAAAGTTTCTTGATGCACTCATCAGAGGAGTGAAAAGGAGATAACCAAGACTGTAAATTCCAACGAGGTTATAAAGTTTCTCTTAAAGGAAATAGTCCCCCGGTTCCGGTTACCCCAGAGCCTCCAAAGTCTTAAGTGACTCGAGGGGTTGCTAAGGCTCTCGGAGTCAAATACTATTTACATTCAGTATGGAGGCCTCAATCCCCTGGGAAAGTAGAAACTCTAAAACAGGAGTTAGCTTAGCTAGGTCAGGAAACATCAGAAACTTGGGCCAGCTCACTCCCCGTAGCCCACTTATGAATCTGTAACTTCCTGTAAGAAAAAAAAAAGTGAGCCCATATGAAATGCTATATGGGAGGCCGTTTTTAACTGATAATCTAATTAATGATCCAGAAACGGCTGGGTTAATAAAATACATCGTTAACCTGGGGCAATTTCAGCAGGCATTACAAAAGTTTGGAACTCAAAGGCTCCCTACACTGGGAACTAACCAGCAACCCCAAATCAGGCCAGGAGATAAGGTTCCTGTTAAAACATGGAAAGAGCCGGGTGCAGTGGCTCACACCTGTAATCTCATCACTTTGGAGGCCCAGGCAGGCGGATCACCTGAGTCACAGTTTGAGACCAGCCTGGCCAACATGGTGAACCCCCGTCTCTACTAAAAATACAAAATTAGCTGGGCGCAGTAGTGCATGCCTATAATTCCAGCTATTTGGGAGGCTGAAATAGGAGAATCACTTGAATCCGGGAGGCGGAGGTTGTGGTGAGTCGAGATCGCTCCATCGAACTCCAGCCTGGGCAAGAGAGCCAGACTCCATCTCAAAACAAACAAAACAAAACCCCAAGAAACAATGGGCCATCCGCTCAACAACTGCAAGCCAAATGGAAGGGACCAGTTTTCAGTGGTGTTAGCCACGCCGTCTGAGGTCAAAGGACGAGGAGTCAGTAGCTGGATACATCTTTCCAAGGTCAAGCCTGCAATACCTGGAGCTCTGGACCTGAGGTTCCGCCAGCCACTGCACCCATGAACCTGTGGGAGACGTGAAGTTCCTGTTTAAAAGACAGCTAGAAAATCAGTCAGCGCCCGCGACTTCCCCGTGCCTTTGCTGCCCAGCTACTGTAAGCGGACACTCCTAGTCCTGTTGTTTTTACACCTTAATTGCCTTTCTGTCAAAGGATGGAATCACTTCCTTTGTAATGATAAAACAAATTGTTTTTCTCTGTTTAAAAAAAGCCACGAAAGACTCCAAATGAAGCCCATCTGAGAAGTAAGTGTCACCTCATTTTCTGGCATTCGCCGGCCATACCTTAATGGCTCTCAAGGACGTTGGCCTGCCATTAAGTGGAAAGTGATGTACATGGTGGCCCATTTTCAAAACAAAATGCCCAGATTTGCTTGGGTCCGCAAACTACAGAAGAACAAGGCACACGGAGCCCCTCCCCTCCCGTAATAGCCAGCGCCTGCTGGTTGGGGCCCCTCAACTGCCCTCACTTGAACCGAAGAGTTTAGTTTAGATTAGCTTGCAAAATAGCTAACATCATCATCATTATTATTATTATTACTATTATTTTGAGTCGGAGTCTTGCTCTGTTGTCCAGGCTGGAGCATAGTAGTGCGATCTCGGCTCACTGCAACCTCCGCTTTCTGAGTTCAAGTGATTCTCCTGCCTCAGCCTCCCGAGTAGCTGGGATTACAGGCACCTGCCACCACACCCGACTAATTTTTGTATTTTTAAGAGACAGGGTTTCACCATCTTGGCCAAGCCGGTCTTGAACTCTTGACCTCATGATCCACCCGCCTCAGCATCCCAAAGTGCTGGGATTACAGGCATGAACCACCGCACCCGGTTCTAACTTCATTCTTATCAGCTTGTCTGACTACCTGGGTCATAATTCAAATACCTGAAGAGCCCCCGAGATGACGGCAATGCACTGTGGGCTGTAACAAAATGCAGCAAGACAACCCTAAAGAAAACACCGAACACCCCAACCCAATGACTAATAGGTGATGCCCGGGAAGACCGTGACCCCACAGTACTCAGCCTATGAGGAGCCGGGGGAGGGGCTGCGCACTAGGGGATGAACGGCTTGCCATCACTGCACTGACTGCGCCTGCCGGCCAGACACCTGAGCTTTCGAGACTGCTATTAAAAGTCTCACTTTTGGCCAGGTGGGGCGGGTCACGCCTGTAATCTCAGTACTTTGGGAGGCCGAGGAGGGCGGATCATGAGGTCAGGAGATCGAGACTATCCTGGCTAACATGGTGAAACCCCGTCTGTACTAAATATGCAAAAATTAGCTGGGCGTGGTGGTGCACTCTGTAGTTTCAGCTACTCATGAGGCTGAGGCAGGAGAATCACTTGAACCCAGGAGGCGGAGGCTGCAGTGAGCCGAGATCTCACCACTGCACTCCAGCCTGGGTGACAGAGCAAGACTCTGTCTCAAAAAAAAACAAAAACAAACAAACAAACAAACAAACAAACAAACAAAAAAACCTCACGTTCGCTTTTCTTCGTGCCTCTAAGTCCATTCTTTGGGTTTGGATAGGTGAGCATGTTTCTCACAAGAAGGGAAATAATTAACCAAACTGTTAGTTTATTAAGCTTAACCTCGTTGGCTCTGCATGGCTGCTGAAAGCTGGGGAGATGCCAGACGTGTGTCCTCCTGGCTGGGTCTAGTGGGGTCACTGCAGGAGGAGGAGCCTTGGAATCCAGCATAAGCGGCTTCAGGAGACTGTGGTGTCCCTCTGACAGCAGAGGCCCTCACTAACCTTCAGCAACAGCTGGACTCCCTGGCTGCGGGAGTCTCACAAAACCAAAGAGTCTTAGACCTCCCTACGGCCCGGCAAGGAGGAGCTGGCTTATATTTAAAGGAAGAATGTTGTTTTTGCATCAGCCAGTCTGGTTTAGTACAAGAAAATATTGAGAATTCAATTGCCCAGGCAAATACAATCGAGTCTTTGGGAACTCCCACGGAAACCTGGCAACACTGGGTACTGCCAGCACCACTTCCTTTGGTAGTACCAGTTTTTGCCATATCGTTGGCCTTAATTTCTGGTCTAATTTGTTTAAAATGTTAATTAACTGATTTTTTTGCTCTCTCATTTACAGCAATTCCATGTTCGTGTGATACTTGTGCAAGGGTTTCAGCCAGTTTGGAACAAAATCCAAAATTGGGCCAAAATACCCAACTGTTGCCACTGGATCAAGCCAGCTGCACCTTTTACAAGCGAGTACCACCTTTTACAAGCTGCATCCACGGAGAACCAGGACCCTAGTAGGCAGGGACAATGCCCACGGCCGGCAGAAAGCTGATCTTCAGCCCCTCTGCCTCCCATAAAGACTTATGGGGATCGGCCTGGCACGGTGGCTCACATCTGTAATCCCAACACTTTGGGAGGCCGAGGCAGGTGGATCACCTGAGGTTGGGAGAAACCTCATCTCTACTAAAAATACAAAATTAGCTGGGCATGGTGGCAGGTGCCTGTAATCCCAGCTATTTGGGAGGCTTAGGCAGGATAATTGCTTGAACCCAGGAGGTGGAGGTTGCAGTGAGCTAGACTGCACCACTGCACTCCAGCCTGGGCAACAAGAGAGAAACTCCATCTCAGAAAAAAAAAAAGACTTACGGGATCATTTCTCTCAGTAGGAAATGAGGCGGGAGAACAGGGAATTAGGGTCACCACGGGTTAAGCCATAAGTGAGAAAGCAGCAGGTGCAGCCAGTTCCAGGAAAGACGAGGCAGCACATGGGCCACATCCCCTTCTGGCATGATGCTCAAGACGGAAGTCTCCACTTCAGCCTCTGACTGACCGCAGGCCACGCCTCCACTTCAGCCTCTGACTGACCGCAGGCCACGCCTCCACTTCAGCCTCTGACTGACTGACTGCAGGCCACGCCTCCACTTCAGCCTCTGACCTCAGGCCACGCCTCCACTTCAGCCTCTGACCTCAGGCCACGCCTCCACCTCAGCCTCTGATTGCAGGCCACGCCTCCACTTCAGTCTTTGACCTCAGGCCACGCCTCCACTTCAGCCTCTGACCGCAGGCCACGCCTCCACTTCAGCCTCTGACTGACTCCTTCATGAGATGTAGCCCACTGGAGGCCTCTAAAGGGCACCTAGGGGTGTTGCCAAATTCTTTGAGTGTCATAAGAACCCTGAGGAACCCTGCATCGGGCTTTGAGCCGCTTGCTTGAGCTACTCCCACTCTGTGGAGTTGACTTTCGCGCCAATGAATCTGTGCCTTCGTTGCTTCTTTTGACGCTTCGTTCTTTTTTTTTGAGAGGGAGTCTTTCTCTGTCACCCAGGCTGGAGTGCGGTGGCACAATCTCGGTTCACGGCAACCTCTGCCTCCTGGATTCAAGCGATTCTCCTGCCTCAGCCTCCCGAGTAGCTGGGACTACCGGCATGCGCCACCACGCCCAGCTAATTTTTGTATTTTTAGTAGAGATGGGGTTTCACCACGTTGGTCATGATGGCCTTGATCTCTTGACGTCGTGATCCACCTGCCTCGGCCTCCCAAAGTGCTGGGATTACAGGCGTGAGCCACCGCGCCCGGCCTGATGCTTCATTCTTTTGTTGATTTGTTTGTGCATTTTGTTCAATTCTTTGTTTAACACACCAAGTACCTGGACAGCTCAGAGTCGAGACCTCCCGTCTGGTAACAGCATGTCAGAGTCCAGAGCAGGACGTGTGCAGGGCGGCCTGGAGCACTCAGGGCCGTTGCTGCGCGGCACCAAGTGTGTGTGTGGCGTGCGGCACCTGGACTGCTGGCGCGCTCTGGGAGTATGAGGCGGGACAACCGCTCTGGAAAAAGTCTGGCAATTTCTTTTTTTTCTTTTGAGATGAAGTTTCACCCATAACCCAGGCTGGAGTGCAGTGGTGTAATCTCAGCTCACTGCAACTTCTGCCTCTCGGGTTCAAGCGATTCTCCTGTCCCAGCCTCCCCAGTAGCTGGAATTACAGGCACATCACCATACCCAGCTATTTTTGTATTTTTAGCAGAGATAGGGTTTCACCATGCTGGCCAGGCTGGTCTCCAACTCCTGACCTCAGATGATCCACCCGCCTCGGCCTCCCCAAGTGCTGGGATTGCAGGCGTGATACTGTGCCCAGCCTGGCAATTTCTCAGAGAATAATTTACTTGATTTTTGGACACAGCAACTCCATACCCTCCTATTTACCCAAGAGAGTGGAGGACTCAGGAACATACCTGAGCCAAACACGGCAGACAGCCCGGGGTCCGCCAGCAAGGAAGTGGATAAGCAAACGTTGGAACGCTCGTGCGTGGAACACTGCTCAGCCATGCGAGGGAACCAACTGCCAGGACCCCGGCCGCACGTATCACCCGGAGCCCGCAGGAAAGAATATGGACCACATGTGTTGATTCAGGTGATGCTCTAGAGCAGGCCCAGCAACCTGTGGTTTTCAAAGTTTCAGAACAGTTGTTGCCTTTGCAGAGGGGAGGAGATGGGGTTTGACGGAGCTGGACAGGGGAGGACGTGGGGGGTGGTAGTGTGTATATTTTGATAGGGGCTTGGGTTACATGCGTGTATGCATTTGTCTGAACTATGGAATGGCACCCTCAGGGCACACACATTTCACTGAATGTGGTTTCACTTCTAAATGTAATTGACGACATGTTAAGTAGTTAGCAAAGTGTGAGCTGGAGTCTCTGTGGGAAGCGGGCAGGTGGCTATGGCTTATTTTGAAGTCCATCAAGAACAGGAGATGGGTTGGGGTGAATATATGATAAAGCAAATGTAACATGTGAATTGTAGAATCCAGGTGCCAGGTATGTATACAGTTGTTCGTTGTAAATTTATTTCTGTTTTTCCTGTGTTCTTGAAATTGTTCATAATGTGTTGGGGAAGCCACAGGGTCATGTCAGAGGACACAGGAGCCAGGCTGAAGAGGCCCCAGTGCCAGAGGTGATGGCTCCGGCCCCAGGGCTGTCAGGAGAGCTCTCCACAAACTTCGTGGCTGAAAACATCAGAAATATATTCCTTTGTGGTTTGGAGGCCAGATGTTTGAAGTCCAGGTTTCAGCAGGGCCTTCATTCCTCGGAAGGGGCTCGGGCAGGGTCCTGCTCTGACTTCCAACTTCTGTGGCTTAAAGGGTTCCTTGGCCTGTGGCCACGACTCCAACCTCTGCTCTGGGGTCACATGGCCTCCCCTTCTGTGCTCCTCTCCTCTTCTGTCTCTTGTAAGGACACTTGTCACTGGATTTAGGATGCAGCCCAAATGCAGGAGGATCTTGAGATCCTTAATTATATCTGCACAGACCCCTTTTCCTGTAAGGCGGCGTTCACAGCTCTGGGAGCTGGGCCGAGGACGTCTCTGCCAGCCCCACACTGCGTACCGTCTCCCCCACTGTCCTGGAAGCCCTCAGGAATCCGGGGCTTTCCTCCATATCTGAGCGATGCAGCCCCTCAGGAAATGCTTACTGTGTGAATGAGAGTGTCTGTTGTCTGTGTCCTACCCCCGAAGGCCCTCTTGGAGGGCAGGGCCTGTCTTTTGGGAAACGCCTTCTTCTCTGTAACTCCGGTGTGAGCCCTTGGGACAGGTGTCTCTTCTCTGAGACGCGCCCGGGTCCTACCTCCAGCAGTGAGGAGGGTGCTGACAGTGCTGGCTGAAAACAGAGGGAGCTGTGCCACACGTCTCCAGTGGACCCGCCCCTATGCTCCCGCCCCTGCCCCCCCGCCAGGGCCCGCCCCCACACCCCCACCAGGGCCATCCCCTCTGCGTCTGTTGGCCTTGGCGCTCCCAGATGCCCTGAAGCCAAAGGCCCGAGAGCAGTGGCCTTCAACACTGCCCCTGGTTCCGATCCTGCCTCGCCTCTGGGAGGGGGTTCTGGTGAGCAGCTGGCTGCCAATCACTGCCAGACCTGGAGCATGGAAAGGAGACTTGGGCCTCGGCTGCAGGGTGCTTGTTGGGCGTCCCCAGGCAGGGTGTCCAGGTGCCCTGTCACTGTCCTGCATCCCTGGAAACAGGCATCTGGGCCAGGTTAGCCTGGGAGGTGGAAGGTGGTGGCCCCTGTGCCCGCTCCCTGCAGGGGCTGTGCAGGCTGCAAGGGCCAGGGCCACACCTTGACATTGGTTAGCTCTGTGTCATTAAAGACCTTTCTTCTGCTAATCATGACCACGGTTGTTATTCTTGTTTGCAAAATTCCTGATAGGGTGAAACGGCCCCACGTGCGCTGGGAGGACGCAGAGTAGCCTGGAAACCGGGCTAGAAATCTCTGTCTCCCTGGCAACCGAGCTGCTGTGGGGAAAGGGGGGGTCTCCACTCCAAGAGCAGCCCGGAGCCGGGTTGCAGAACCCTGCCATTCATAGGGGCTGCCCCCCTTAGACATGATTCTTTGATTGTCCTGGCACCCCCTGCCCACCCCAGGTCATGCACAAGCCAGGCCCTATACACCTGTGCCGTCTTTTGCTGTGTGGCAAATTGCCCCAAAACACAGGGGCTTAAATCAACACAGTGTGTTCTCTCAGTGTCTGTGGGGCGGGAATCCAGGCTCTGTGGCGGCTCTGGCTTGCTGTCTCTCGTGGGTTGTGCTGAGCCTTCGGGATGGGGCTGCGGGCTCATCTGAAGGCTCAGCTTAGGGGGTCCGCCCCCAAGCTCACTTGCACGGCGGTCAACTCGGCCCCTCGTCACTGTCACCTGGGCTTGTCCACAGGCCTTCCTCTCGGCACAGCAGCCGGTACCCTCCCCCGCCAGGGATGCAAGAGACAGCCAGAGAGCATGGCCGAGACAGAGCCGAAGTTCCATGACTGGATCTCGGGAACTGCATCCTGTCCTCTGCTGTGCTGTCTTCATCAGCGGCAACTCCGCAGGTGCAGCCTGTGCGTGGGGGCGGTGGGGGAGGTGAGTCCCTGAAGGTGAGAGCTGCAGGGGCGTGGAGCACTGGGGGCCACCTGGAGCCTGTCCACCACCCCACAGGCCTAGACGCTGGAAGGTGGGGCCTGCCTTGCTCCAGGCCTGGCAGGGGCCTTTCGAGTCTCTGAAGGGAAATTCAGCAGATATTCCTATTCTAGGAGTAGGTTGGCTGTGGTCAGCAGAGACCCCTGCTGAGTGCCCCCCACAGCCCCCCACTCTTATACAGGGACTCTGGGGCCAGCTAAGAGGCAGAGGCCAGCCTTGTGCTGGGGACCTGGGGACAGACTGTGCTGTCTGCTGCCCCATGGCAAAGGCAGTGTGAAATCTGAAACAGACTCGTCAAACACAGGTGAGGCTGGCTGGGCCCGAATGCCACCCAGCCTCAAACACTTCCCCGGCCCCTGTGGCCTTTAGTATAAAACCCTGTCCCTTTCCCAGCACACGGCCTGAGCCATCCCTGCCACCGCTGTCACCTCAGCCGGCTCCCATCCTCCGTCTCCCACCCCATCCTCACTTGGCTCCATCCCCAGCTCTCTCCTCCCTCCAAGACATCAAAGTCCTCAGGCCTGGCTCAGTGTCCCCTGGGAGGGGTCTTCTCTGACCACGTCTCCGGCCGCCCCGTCTCTCACAGCCTCATGCACCCCCGAAGCCCCTTCCATCAGCTTCCTTGTCTCCTGCCTGTCCTCCTCCTGGCACACAAGCTCCCTGGGCAGAGATTCAGCTCTCTCATGTGGTGACCCAGTGTCAGCACGGTGCCTGACACGCAGCGGGTCATCAGTCAGTCGACACCTGTGACGGGGAAGGCAGTGACGGTCCCTACCAGGTGCTTGCCCCAGTCAGGCACCCCAAGGAGCCCCGACCCACAGCTTCTGTGTAATCCCAACACTTTTACGTGATTCTCAGAACTACCCATTTTATAGATGAAGGGACTGAGGCCCAGGGAGGCCACGCCCCTGCTGGATGGCATTTTCCCACTGAGATTCTGCCTCTGCCTGGAAGGAAAGAAGGCAGAAGAGGCCAGCCCAGGGGCGGGCGGGACAAGCAAACCGCCCAGGAGCCCACAGAGCACTCAGGGACTCGGGCACCACGTGGTTTCAGCCAGGGGGGCGGCCAAGAGCCGGGGCTCTCAGTGTGAATGCGAGTGGGGGTGCACGTGTGCAGGGTGCAGTGTGTATGTGACCGCCAGTGTGTGTGGTGAGTGATTGTGTGTGTGTAGCGGTGTGGTGAGTGTGTGCTCGTGTGCCGGCAGCTGGGGAGGGCTGAGCGCACATTTACCTTCCCTGGCTCGGGACCTGGTTTTCTCCTTGCCACGCTCTGCAAGGCTGGGGAGGCGCACGGCCCATCCCTGCCCTGGGGGTGGAGGCTGGCTCCGCTTTGTGCGGCTGGAACTTCTTGCAGCTGCCTCTCCTGTCTGCTGGTTGCTGCTGCACTCACCATAATTTTACTCTGTGGGGGGTGCTTTGGAGCAGATGTGAGCACCCCACAACTTCATGTGCCTTTAAAGGAGACCTGCATGCTGATGTTGCTGTCTTGGGCAAAGGCACGTGCAGGCAGGACGGCCGTGGAGCCTGGTGCGGAGAGGGGATGAGCTGAACACAAAGCGCAGGCTCTGGGGGTGGCTGGGAACCAGGTGCCTGGCGCTGGCTCGTGGTCAGGTGGCAGGGAGAGGTCAGCGGTTAGGGTGGCTGTCCATGTGTGAGAGGTTCTGAGAGGGATGGGACATTCGGGGAGGATGCAAGGACCTGAGATGCAACCCTCACTGCTCGCCCAGGCCACCAAAAGGCCACGCCAGAGGACGTGCTCAGGACTGTTTAGTGCTTATGAGCTGAAGGACAGGCTGGGAGGAGCTCCGTGTGTCCTGGCTATGGGGCGGGGATGTTGGGGAGGGAGGAGCTGCACTAGCCAAGGCTGAGAGGGAGGAAGGCATGGGGTAGGGGGTGGTGTGGAGATATAGGAGCAAGCGGCAGGTGTGGGGGCAGGTGTGAGACTGCGGCTGGTCCTGGCACAACTTCCTCTTCAGGCCTCTTCCTCGGATGGCCTTGACCCTGGACCCAGGGAGGGTGAGCAGGAGGATGGCGGGCAGGAATGGAACTGGGATAGGCGTCGGTGCAGCCAGGGGCTCTGTGTCTGGACCTGCCCTGGATGCCGGTGGCGGCAACATCCACAAGGTGCTGAGCTGCAAGGACCTGATGGTCCCCGGTGTGACAAGATCCACGTGGAGGGGCTGCACCCCTGCGTCCTCCCAGAGCCCCTGTGCTCCCCATGCCCCTGTGCTCCCCACGTACCCCTGTGCCCCCCCACACCCGATCTGGGGGTCAGAGGGAACCTTTAGGCTGAGAGGAGAAGCTAAGGAATGAGACGGGTACAGGATGAGGTGGGGTTGGGGGAGGGAAGAGCCAGGGCTTTGGAAGGATGAGGCTCAGTGCGCTTTGCTGGAGGAGCCTGTGGGCCCTGCCTGCGAAGAGGTGGCTCTGGGACACTTGGGCTAAATGGGAGGAAGGTGGTTTGGCAGGAACAAGGGGAGCAGAGATGGGAAGGTCCTAGAGTGTGAACCCTTGCTAGGATCCAGCCAACCCATGTGGATGATGGAGAGCACCCCAGCCTGACAGCAGCTCCCGGGACTCAGCCCTGTGGAATCAGGGCCAGGCTCACAGCTGTGGTGGGTACCAGGTGCCCACATCAGGGCCCAGCTTGTACTGCACCCTTGGCAAGAAAAGCCTGTGCCGTCTGCTGCTCAAGGCAGGACCCCATGGCTAGCGCCTCCAGGAGTGGGCCTGGGGACCCCTTCCTTCCCCTCTCCACTTGCTCCTTAGATCATGTCTGCTCTCTTCCTTGCGCTAGCAATGCCCATGTCTTTGTCTCCAACCAAGGCTTCTCTTCTGCACCACAGATGTCCTTGAGTTTTCTTGCTGGAGGCCTCCCAGGCATCTCTGACTTAAGAAAGTGCTTCACGCACCTCTCTAGTGACCATTCCTTCCAGCCCCATGACCTCAGCCCATCTGCAGCCCCAGCTCCTGCCCAGGAGGCAGGTGTCCTGCACAGAGACATCGCCAAGCCTTGCAAGCCCACCCACTTACTCCATTTCCACAGCTGTTGCCCTGGTCTGAGACACGTCCTCCTCACCGGCCTCCCTGTTCTGTTCTAGAACCTTCCAGTCTATTCTCCACGAGGCCGTCAGAGGATCTTCTGAGATGCCATCAACATTGTCTGTCCTCTCTTCAACCCTTTGCGTTTCCCATTTCGGCAGACGTCTTTGATTGTGTATCTCAAAGCCATTCCCAAGCTCTCCTCTCTGGCCAGTCGTCCTTTGATATGGAGGGCAGGACCAGGAGGATGGAAGGAAAGGGCCGGGAGCCATCACTCCCTGAGTGGCCGGCAAGCCCTCTGCTGTAGCCCCTCCTTGCACTGGTCAGAGAACAGAACCAATGGGACGCACATGTGCAGAGAGGTTTTTGAGAACTGGCTTCCAGGATGGCAAAGGCTGGCAAGTCTAAAACCTGCAGGGGCTGGCAGGGTGCAGACCTGGGAAGACCTTGCGTGCCATTGCAGTCTGCCGCAGGGGAGGCCAGTCTTTCATTCTATGAGGGCCTTCTGCTGAATGGATGAAGCCCGCCGTGACAGAAGGCAGCCTCTCTCTCACTCATTTAACTGTGTGTGTGTGTGTGTGTGTGTGTGTGTGTGTGTGTGTGTGTGTGTTTGAGACAGAGTCTTGCTCTGTTGCCCAGGCTGGAGTGCAGTGGCACCATCACAATTCACTGCATCCTCAACCTCCTAAGCTCAATCCTCCCACCTCAGCCTCCTGAGTAGCTGAGACTACAGGTGTGCACCAACACCCCCAGCTGATTTTTCAATTTTTGGAAGAGATAGAGTCTCCCTATGTTCTATGTTTCCCAGACTGGTCTCAAACTCCTCACCTAGGCCTCCCAAAGTGCTGGGATTACAGGTGTGAGCCATCATACCTGGCCCCAATCTTTTCTCTGTGACAAATTTTCTTCTTGAAGTACATTCTTTAGAATTTCTTTAGGGAAAGGCTATTAGTGGTAAACTCTCTAAATTTCTCTGACTTTTATTCATCTGAAAAAAAGTATCTAAAGTTAAAAACGTTTGACACATAATAATTATACGTATTTATGGGGTACAAAGCAATGTTTTGATATATGTATGTATTACATAATGATTAAATGGAGCCAGTTAACATATTCATCCCTTACACACTTACCATCTTCTTGTGGCTAGTGCTTATTTAGCTGCTAGAGAAAAAGAAAAATCCTTGTGGTTATAACACAGTTTATTCTTTAAGTTTAGGGGTGTGTGACTTAATCCCTGCCTGGCACCGCCTTAGGTTTTATTTATAACTTGGAATATTATTGCTACAAAGAGTGCATTCCATCAGTCTTATAATCTCTATTTTAACACTTTATAGATCTATATCTATCTAATCTTTTTATTTTTAAATTATTTATTTATTTGTTTGTTTGTTTTTGAGACAGTCTCACTCTGTTGCCCAGGCTGGAATGCAGTGGCATGATCTTGGCTCACTGCAACCTCCACCTCTGGGGTTCAAGTGATTCTCCTGCCTCAGCCTCCCTAGCAGCTGGGATTACAGGTGCGTGCCACCATGCCTGGCTAATTTTTGTATTTTTAATAGAGATGGGGGTTTTGCCATTTTGGCCAGGCTGGTCTCAAACTCCTGACCTCAGGTGATCCACCTGCCTCGGCCCCACGAAATACTGGGATTACAGGTGTGAGCCACCGTGCCCGGCCTGTATCTATCTAATCTCTCTCTCACTGTTTCTTTTGTCCATTCATCTGCTGATGGACACAAATGGATTCCACGTCTTGGCTGTTATGAATAATGCCGCAGTGACCATGGGAGTGCAGGTCTCTCTTTGAGATGCTGATTTCTGTTTCTCTGTCTAGCTACCCAGAAGTGGAAGAGTTATTTCCTCCTGAGCCTGTTACAGTCCGATTGTCCGCTCCTTTGGCTGTCATTGTGGCTGTTGGAATTCTGCTATCAATCTTATTGCTGTTTCCCAGGAACTGATCTTTCTTTTCTTTTGTGCTGGCTTAAAGATTTTCTACAATTTCACTATGTCACCTTTCTTTTTCTTTATTCTATTTAGTCCCTGTTGCACCCCTCTATGCATACTTACTTTTGATCAGTTCTGAAATATTCTCAGGTATAACTGCGTCAATGATTGACTCTCTTTCCTTTGAGATTTCAACCAGACTTCCATTAAGCTCTCTGCACACGATCTTTTTGTTTTTTTCTTTTCCCTTTTTCTTGCTCAGACTTAAGTGGGCATCAGAAAAATACCATCTGTTTCTTATTTTTTCCTATTTTCTATTTCCTTATCCTTTGTGCTACATTCTTGGTAATTTTTTTTTAGATTTAACATCTAGTTTATGAATTCCCTCTTCAGCTGTGTCTAATTTGCTGTGTAATCTGTTTGCTGAGTATTTTTTTTTACAACACCTTTATTGAGATATAATTCACATACCATAACGCCCTTTTAAATATACAAGCCAGTGGTTTGTAGTATATTTATAGAGTTGTGTGACCATAATCACTATTTTTAGAACATTTTCATGACTCCCAAATAAGTGATTTTATCACTTTATTTATTAGTAGTGCCTATTACCTGTTCCTAGGGAGGAACTGATTCCCCTATTCCACCCTTCTAGCACCAGGCAACCACTAAGCTACCTGGTGTCTCTCTTAGATTGTTCTATTCTGGACATTTCATAAAAGGAAAACCACACAATATGTGTTTTCTTGTGACTGGCTTCTTTCAGTTACCATAATTCTTTCAGGTTTCTGTTGACCTTTTCATTTCAATGAAAAATTTTTCATTTCTAGAGGTTCCATTTTTATTTTTTTTTCTGATAAGCATGGTGATCGGTCTGATAGTGCTTTGTTCCTTACTTTAATATATCTTAAACATAGTAAATAGGCTAATTTTATATCCTATATTTGTGGTGATTTAAATCTGTTGCTTGTCACTGTTCAGCTGAGTCTCACTTCGAGGCTTACTTTCTTTAGATATGTGGTGATTTTTCACTTTGAACTCATATTTGCTTCAGTTTAATTTGTGGAACCCCCACCCCTAAGCTGGGGCTTGCTTTCTCTAGAGAGGATTCATTGTTGGTTTTGCTTTCACACGCAGGGGTGCTGCTGACCTGGGACCACCCTGGCTCCCCCGAGGGCTCTGTGTGGGTGGCAAGTGGAGAGTCCAGGAGAATGCACCCCCTGGGGCAGCCCTCAGTCAATGACTCTTGGGCACCACTGTGAAAACACTTGTTCCCTCATCCCTTGGGTGAGCTCACCGAGGCTCACAGTTTATATCACTTCCCAGAGGCCCTCTGTGGGGTCAGGCTCCAGTTCCCCACCATGGCGGTTTGCTGTGTACCACATGCTTGCCTGCCTCCTTCTCTACCCTGGACCACTTCTGCACTCCCCAGGGCTGCTCCCACACTGCCGACGAAATGGCTTGCCCTGGAATCTGTGCCTCGGGCTCTGCTTCTGAACCTCAGACCCAGTGCGGGCCCAGGTTTGCCCAGGACCACTGTGGCTTCCGTATCTGCCTCCTGCTGAGCGGGCAGACTTTGGGGGGCCATTATTTTATTTACTTCTTTCTTTATGGACGCAGATTTCTTTTACTTTCTTGAGAGCTCTGTATATTTTGAAAAGAACTGTGTGTGAGCCTTGATCTAGGTCTTGCCCTCTGCACCTTATGAATCTCAACTCCTCATTCAGGTCTCTGCTAAAATGTCAGGTCCTGGGAGAAGCTTTCCGTGACCCTGAGGCAAATCGGGCTCCTGTCGTGGTCTCTTGTCCATCTCGTCCTTGCCTCCACCCCTCTGGAGCCACACACAGAGCGATGGTGTGCAGTCCCTGCAGCCCAAGCTGCTTAGGTTTTCACATCAGCTGTCACTTGTCACCTGCGTCGCCGTGTGACCCTGAGCAGGGAGCTCCAGCTTTCTGTGCGAGTCTCCTCATCTGTGAGATGGAAATTATACTATCTGCACAGCGGGGTTGTGGTGAGACTGTAATGATAATAGATACGAAGTGTCTAGAACGAGTGGAATCCACAGTACATGCTCAGTAAATGTTAGCTCTGACTGTCACATCCTGCAAAGCTAAGCTGCCTTAGGGGTCACCACTTGTCTAAGGTGAGAGTCAGGAGGGTGGAAACCAGGTCTATCTCCTCATGTCTTTTCCCAGGGCCCAGGGCAGGGCTAGGCCAGCAGGGAGCACGCAGTACATATTTTCAGGTCAGATGAAAGAAATCAGGACCAAAGGCATGGTGGCAGGTAGGGGCTTCCCCAGGGCCCCCGCGGAGGCGGATTTCAGACACAGGGACACGTGCAAAGGCACAGCTTTTCCACAGCTGGAGGGCAGGGCGGGAGGGCCAAGGAAGCCCAGACACGGGTCCAAGGCTCTGACGCCCTGGCGAGGATTTGTGCCTTTACCCTCGGGCGCGGGTGTGGTTGGCGACAGAAGTTCCTGGGACTGCGGCTGCTTCTGGGGGTCTTCATGGATGTTCAGGGGAGGAGAATGGCTGGAACCATTGGAAACAGGAAAGCAGGGATGAGGTTGGAGAGGAGTGGGGAGCAGTGGGGAGGGATGGGGAGCAATGGGGAGGAATAGGGAGGGAAAGGAGGGAGGGGAGCGGAGGGGAGCAGAGGGGAGGGA